>JAOEHI010052894.1:0-15965 GCA_025447815.1 Percopsis transmontana | reverse complement strand
ATTATTATGCATGTTTAAGCTAGTGCTGGGCGATTAATCGACCATGTCAAATCGATCTGTATTTTGTTGATTAATGAAGGGTTTCCCATACAGTACATTGATGTATTTGTAGCGGGCCACCACATATTGATTGACAGGGGTTTTTTTTACAATTTAAAATGGGTAAAATCCCCCCCCCATAGTAGAGCTGCGCGTAGTGCATTGATTGGGTTTGACGTGGAGAGCGGTGAAACGAAGTGCACCAGGTTGATGCATTTAACTTTAAAATGTACAATAGTTTCTCACAAGGGACCATGCCCCCAGACCCCTCTAGACTGTCCTAGGTCCACCACGTCGCTGCCCCGATTAGCTACCACCACCAATAGAATCTAATTCTGTGTGAAACACCGTTAACGATTTTCTCTGCTCCACCTCACGCTAAACTTGAAAATGAATTGAACATTTTATAGGAAATTGTATTTTTATTATAAAATGTGGATCATACTGAAGATTCACAAAAGAGCCTACCATCATTTTCTCAAAAAGTGCCAGGATCTCTTTCTCTGAGGTGATCCTTGATGAGAGCTCCTCAAACTGAGCTGAGGTGGCAGAAGAGGACACAGACCAGTCAGAGGAGCAGTGCTTGGCATTGAGATTGGGCCGCTCCTTTTTGCTTCCTGGAATCCGGATACTAGCAAATCTGTCCAGCTGTAGAAAAAAAGGATACAAGTTCATCACGAGACCAAAATACCATACCATGATACAGGTTTTCCATTGGTCCTCCTTACCAGAAAAAGGCTTTACTATGTTAATTGTGGGTTAGTTTATGAGCATTAGTATTTAGATGGTTAATCACTCAATACAGAGAGGACTAAAATGTTTGCTAATAAGCGCATAACAATTGTGTGCTGTTAGCAAGCAAGGTGTGTGTAAAACACTTCTAATGGTTAAGTTCATGTAACAAGTTGTACCATTTGTACCAGGGAACCATTTTTATTAAGCTGTTAAGTGGCCCATCCATGGAGTAGAGGTCAACTCATATTGGATTTTTAATGAACTACATTGAAATTGAAACTGTGATAGCAATAGTTAATGCAACCTCTCATCTGTGCTGACTAATCAGCCAAACCGTTGAATCGGTCATCCTCTACTATACAGAACACATGATAAGGGAATAAACTGACCACATAAGTCGGAAAAACCTAATAATTTTAGTAGCAGGCAAATAAATCAGAAAATAAGAAGTCAAAAGGTATGCATTACATTTGTCAAAATCTTACCACATCATCTGTGATGTTTCTAAAGTGTAAATGCTAGACACAAAAGGAAAGAAAAAGAGAATGCATAATTATTGTGCAATGAAAACAGTGCACCACATAAGAATTACCCACTCAAAATGGTAATATTCAACTAATTTTAACTAGACGTTAAACTGCAGCAACCCAGTATCATTCAACAAATGTTAAGAGACCATCCCATTGTCCCATTGATTACATGATTGACGCTGATAAAACCTCCTTGCTCAGGCTTCAGCTGCTGTGCACAGCATGGGTCAGAAAACAACATAATATCAAAAATTCATTCAAGTGATCAATTACCGTGATTTTTCAGTAAGAGAAAAATATGTTGGTATATATGTACAGAGTCTAAAATAAGTCAACTGAGGAATTCAACATCAACCTCCTCTTATAAAGTGCCTCTAGCAACGCTCTCAGTTACTAATGGACACAGTGTATGCCTATAGTATAACCTTAACGCTGTGTCATAGGCCAAGATGTAAACTGGTGATACAACATTAAAACACCATTCTGTTGACACACACCAGTATTGGGTCAGCCTTGGATGCATCAAAGAAAATTGGGTAATTGGGTATTGAGCAAATATTGAGTTTCAATTTGGTGCCATTAACAATCACTGCAAGAAATTGCATTTTTGGGCATCACAAAGGCAGCCTAAATGCAAATAATATAGCAAATCTATATTGTGCATTCAAGGATATTTATACAAAAACTATACAAAACATACTTTTTGAGTAATACTAAACAAATGTATTCCTGAGCGCGGCATAAAAATAATTTAAACCTATGATTTAAAGCAAAGGTGGTATTCAGAGACTAAACACATAAGCAATAAAAATTATGTTAACACTGGCACCACAATGGCACCAGTAATCGGTGTGTGAAAGGCCTAATTCCTTTCTCGTTTAGCACGGTTTTAAGTCATTCAGTAAAATTACCACATGTACCACATGATCTCTATTAGTTATGGTCACATGCAACTTTGAACAGGCAGCCTGCCTCAGTGCCAGCAAAAAGAACAAAATCAACTTAATGCATTCACCTTTAAAATCATTTTAAGAGCACCAAAAAGACATTTTTATGTTTATATTCTCTCCCTCTAACATAGAAGAGCATGAAAGTCCAGATACTCAAATAAATTTGCACTAGTCTTTAAAATCGCCAGTCTAGAATAAAACATGCCGTCATCAAGACGGTACTCTGAGATTAAACCATTTTTGTTCTGGATGAGGCATGACTGATAAAAATAAAGACAGACAGATTATACAAAAAGAATTGTGTACCGTCTAAAAATATATATTTTCATGCCTCTTCAATTCACTGATTCAGATAATCTACCTTGTAGAAAGATGTGCACATGCTTTTAGCTATAGGCTCCAGAATATAGCAACATAATTGGAGGCAGGTACTGGCAAAAAAGAGGGTTCTCATGTGCACAAACCCTGCTACTGCACCTCATCCACAGAAAATGTAGGCCTATGGAATTGAAAAAAAATGCATAGTCCACTATTTACAGAGATTGAATTATTCAGTTAATCAAAATCAAAACCAGCCACTAAGACATTTATTGATGACTGTAAATACATGCTATTACTATTATACCAAATATTGTTGTGTGAGTAAAGCTTGAATGTCTTCCTTTCTACAATAACATATCGCTAGACACAGATACTACTGTATGTCTCAGAATTACCTAGTGAATAATGCTTTAAACCTGTAAGATTCTATTAGGCCAACTTGTACTGTGGATAAAGTGCATTCAATTTAAAAATTTCTTCTGAAAAGGGCACCAAGCACTTATGATTTCAAAGTGTTACATTAGGCCTAAGTGTTAAAGTGTCTAAATTATGTGGAGGAAATGTAACAGTTTCAAAATCCCATGTACGGACCTGCTGTGTGCTGTGCTGATGTTTTCCTGAGGATAGTGGTTTATACGCTGATGTTTTAGTGATAGTGGCACCAGAGGTACCATGCGAACTGGCCATAACGCAACAAAAATATATGCTGTATATCAAAGTAAATAAATGGAGATATAAGCCATTTATACCTCAACAGAATCTATAGTATACTGTACTATTAGGTTACTACTGGCCTGGTAAACCTTTCCTGATTTTACAAGCTCCACAATTAGTTCCACTCTGCATATCAGTCTGGAAACTCTCCATTCAAAGTTGTCAATCAAATCCATAGCAGGCAACTGGACCCTCCTCAAATAATAAGAACAAGATGCCATGTGTTTTTATTTCAACACAGCAGAGATTCTATTATAGGTGGAAATAGGGGACTCCTGAACGTGGGGCATAGTGCAACGGCTGGCTGGATCATGTGCACCACTTTATCCTGTGTTGTTTATTTCACTCCATTCTATTTGTATTACACATTTTTGCTACAAATGTCTGTATAGCTTACTGTATTCTCTTGCATTTGCAGAGTCTAGTGTGCACTATGACAAAGCTTTTCATTACATTCTTATTGCTGCTGATCTGTAATGTGTATTTGAGAAGTAAACATTGAAACTACTTAAAAGTATGTAAATGAAGCTCTTCCAACTCTTAACTACTGTAACACTGCCTAAAAATTCGGACTAGTCCCACAAAACACATCATATGTAATGACAAGAAGATGATCAGCAAGGTTCACAGTGTATCATTTCACAAACTATGTAAACAAAACAGCAGTTTGATCGGGGTATTTAAGACATTGATTTCCGTTCTAACATTACAGCCTGTGGTCTCCCTGTTTGCAGTTTACGTCATTGCCTTTTTGCGGGATTATGTTGTGTCCCCTTATGGGCAGATCTCTGAACACAGGCATTTTCTATCGGCACCAACTGAACTACCCACCATAACACTGATTTGTCGGTGGTTCTCTACCTAGCTCAAAAACGGTTCCCAGATTGATGTGCAAAGCTAAGCAAATTGTATAGGTGGAGCTTGCAAAACCAGGATGGTTTCAGCAGGCTAGGTTACTACTTTATTTTGGACATGGATGTGTGTGGACTGTCCATGTTTCAAGTTTTACAAATATTTCTCTTAAGATGGACTTTAATACATTTTAAATGTCAGGATTAATTTCACCTTGCTCACCCTGTTCATTTTAATTGAATGGTAGCTTAAATCATTTTCAATTAACTGCAGAGAGAAAGATTATCCAATCACTGCCACTTGTTAGGGAACATGGCTTTACAAAAACACAACTGTGTCATGAGAGAAAAATAAATAAGAAAAAGCAATACAGTAGTGTTCCTAATGAAATTATCTTCTAAGACTGAGTGGGAGGATGTTGGACATGAGAAAGTAGTTGGTAGCAACTAGCTGTTGGTTCTCCAGATGTTCTGTCACAAGCTGCTGATAACAAGACAGCTCTGAAAAAATGTCTGCTCTCCTCCACCACATTGACTATCTGTTGACTATCTGTTCCATCCGCTCATTAAAACAAAGAAACAAAGAGAAATTATTTTCCTATACTCTCCAATGGGGGGTACAGGTGACCACTCTAAGCAGAATAATGCCATTTTAAAAGGGTAAAGGCAGAGTGTAACAAATTAAAAGAAACACTGGTTAACTCATAATTTCATTTCAGTATGCAATCAAAGGTTGCCTTAGTTGATCCATATGGGTTTAATTGAAATGGCTGTCTGAGTGTTTGCACTTACAATTACGTACAATTAGGGTCAGTGTAAACTAGACCAACTTTTGAGGACTATGACAAAACAGAGGAAATGCACATTGTTACGTTTTGGGTGAACTATAACTATCATTTGTAATAAATAATAAATATTGAGCTGCCTATGCAGCCTAAATTTGCATAATCAAATATGATGATAAGTATGTTACGTATAGGTTACATAAAGTTTAAGCAAACAAAGGTATACAGTGATTTCTATCGTTTATTTAAGTGACCTGTCCGAAAAGATTTGGCTGATATAGAATGGCTGGATAGCTCTTGCACACTCCGCTGTGTTTTATGTGCGTACTGTTGTAAGAACGTGGCACCCGGATGGGAGTGTAATAATGAAAGCTTTAAGCCTATAGATTTTCACATGATCGGAAGTCTGCGAGATCTCCAACCTCCCGATGACCTCCTGCAATGAGTGGCAACTCATCATGCAAATAACTGTGTTGCTGTCTGTATTTATGGTTAAGTATGGGGCATATTTGAAAACTGGTGAGCAAATATCTTTTTAAAAAGGAACTCTCCTAGGAGGGAAACCCTTCAAGTACTCTTGATCTGCTTGTGATGGGGATCAAGATACAGGTCGTATTTTTTAATGGTCCAACCTGATAATGGAGGTTGGTGTACGCTTGTCTCAACACTGACAACTAGAAGCACTAGTGAACTCTAACATACAATGACAAATGCCATTTCTAAATTATGAATGTCTTCTAAAGCCCTAAAGAAACACACACCAACATTTGACCCCTTGGATTTGGACTTGGCACATCACATTCAGGAGCTCTGCCTGAACAGCACCCGTGTACAAGATAAAGTGGGGTTTGCACAAATGTATTTAATTAGGCTACAACAACAAAAAAGGAGCCCATCACGTAAAAGAGAAAAAGAAAGTAAACACCCATTACCTTAATTAGCAAACAGACATTTCGCGGCTCAAGTAAAACCCATATACCAATTTCTGCTACTCATTTTTTAGTTCTCCATTACTCTTTGAAATGGTTTATTGGCACTACGCCAAAATTTGCTTTTTTTCACATTACATTATTATGTCTGCCGTTCCATTTTGCACCAATTTGCCAGCAAGTTCAAGAGCTCTCTGAAAGGAAGTCACAGTCCAGAAGATTTCCTTTAGCAAGGATCTGGCTTTTTTTCATGGTACTGCATTGCCATCTACTGAGCAAAATCTTAACTACATGAAATTGGGGTAGGATAGTCTAGTGATCTGGGTGTTTGAATCCTAGCCTATCTTTAAGCATCCCTGAGAAAGATGCCTGCTCCTTAGTACGTGTAATTGTACTCAAGTGTAAGTTGCTTTGGATAAAAACATCTGCAAAATGACAAATATGATGTTAACTGTATGAAACGATTCAGATCATATACATACTGTATGGTAAATATGTGGTAAATAGTTGTATCACATGTCCTTTATCAGGCAATATAGTGTAAAGTAGCCTACAGACAAAAGGGGACATCCCATGACAAAAGATTGTTTAACCTAATTGCAGTACATGCAGGACATAAATAAATATTTATTTTCCATTTTAATGAGGATGTGATAGTTGTATAAAAATATTTTGATGAAGCAGTTGAAAGAAAATTCTCTAAAGAAAAGCATACAAATCCTGAAGATAGTCATATAGAATAAGAAATTATGAAAAACATGTTTCTAAAACAGGAAAGGAGCAGACACCTCTGGAGCAGGTACAGTATGGAGTTGGTCCACAGACCTCACTACATGCTGCATCTGTCTCTCTAGGGGAGTAATATATATACATACAATATATATTTGTCAGAATTGTCTTAAGGAACAGTGTAACTGTTTTCTGTAGGCAGGATCTCAAATAACACTATTATTATAAAAATGTATAAATGTTTTGTATTGTTCATATACTGCCTTTTTGTTTTTTTACGAACACAAATGTAATCAGTGGGACTCACCTGCTAAAATAATGTTTAAATAAATAAATCTAATCTCACACAGATGTATAGGGTCCTTGTGTACCAACTAGCTCAGCAAACTACTGTACAGAAGTTACTGAGGTCTGGCTACCCTTGCCTGTTTGTCCTCATAACATCAACTACCTGTTGACGACAATACATGTTTTCATCTCAGAAAGGGGTCTTTGGCCATTTGTTCATAGACACATTTTCATGTTTTGCATCAAACATGGTATAGCATTAATCTATAAATGTTTTCTAGCACGGGACACACAAACAACTCTATTCTATGAATAACACAGCACACACACACAATAGGAGTTGATTTGCAGTAGTAGGAAGTAAAAGGATTAGCCCAAAAGACTAAATCCTGTGCTAATCTTAACCTATTGATTTACTGCCAGCAAAGCAATGTCAACAACCAGTCAAGGTCAGTGATCACACTGAAAAGAAAAGAAACAAAATAACCCCCCCCCCCTTTATTTAAAAAAAATATTTCTACACATCGGACTTTGTTGTATATTTTGTAAGACGTGTAGCTTGATTTATATTTAATTAAAATGTATCTTGCGGCTATACTATTACTAGTAGGCCCATAAGTTCATCCCAGGAATACATGGAGTTCTGTTCAGTCCGTTTTGCAATGCATTTTTCCACTATCATGTTTGTGTGACCCGGGGGAGGGTACCTTTGACAAGTCTAATGACTGGATTTGTCCTTTCCTATCCATGTACCTAACAAGATGGAAAAACATGAAACTATCATATGCTATGTTTTTATGTTCATATTTATATTATGTAAGATCAATGTACTTGGCATACTTACAAACTTTGGTTTACGGTCTCCTTCATCGTAGCCAGATGTGCTGTGGCAGGAACTGGTGGAGCCCTTCTTCTTTATTTTAGCATTGGAGGATTCAAATCGGTGATGATAACTGTCCATGTTGATGATAAATAAATCCCGTTGCACGAATTGTGCCTTTGACAACCTTAATTTAGCTGACAGCTACTGGCCACCTTAGTTTAGCAGTAAACGTAACTCAGTAATGAACTAAAACAGTACATTGACATTACATGCAATGTATTGAAGAGTATCGCTTATTCAAAACGTTGTCAGCAAGGCAAGCTATACTTCCATCCACGGAAAAGGTAAAAAATTAAACAGCCACACCCATGGTTTCTGGTCCTCACCTCCAACAGCTCCCTTACGTTACATAGCAAACTTGCTACGCTAGCAATCAGTGGCTTTACTTAATCCAATTTATGGATTGTCACGTATCGTTAAGTTTACGCTAACTAAGACAATACGACAACGAAACGCGTCGCCGGGAATGTAATGTCAACTTGTGTAACAAAAAGCTATAATAACTCCTTATATTCAGAACCTTACACGTAGGCGGTGTAATTATAACGAGGGTATATTTTTGACGGACCCGCGCCATGAAGGTATTAGTGACGCTAGTTTGATATAACCAATCGTGTTCAGCAGTTACAAGGAAGTAGTGACTATTGGTTTGACGTCCAATGTTTACTCTCTGGAAAGCTATGGATTGGCCAAAATGTGCTGTCATTCACATTATTTCCGTTTAGTGGATGCTAGTTTTTTTACCTTTGGTCTTCCTGATTCCTTGCAGTGGTCGTTTACGACTGAAAGCGACTAAACCTAAAACCAACCACTAGTGTCATGCTGCGTTAAAGCTCACTTTATTACAGTATTAATAATGTATCCAACAACCCGAATCATGCATTACACTGCTGGCTACAGTTAGCAAGACTTATTGTCGCGTTCCCGCTCTCTTGTTGCAAGTTGTCACAAAACAAGCGCACCCACATTTGTTAAAAGCAGTTTAAAAGTACGCGGGAAAGCAACAATTTTGCCAGTATTGCTGCGTTCCAGTCATTAAGGAAAGTCGGGAAATTTTCCTATCTTGAAATCTGCAATTAAATTTGTGTGGGCAGCTCTGCGTGTCTGTGCTATTGTCTACGTTTTGTTAATTTTCCTTTAAACTTGTCTTAATTATTGACAAGTTTATTTTTGTTCTTATTATAACAAAATTATTATTTTTGTTTTATGCATTTACATTAAGTTATTTGTGTATTACGTGGCGTGTTTATGAAGAACCTTGTACATTTGTTTTATGTCTTCCACAAAATTTAATTCATTTTAAATTAAAGAATTATACTACATGTGCTGTTATTGGCCTCCCTGAGTTCCCAAAGTGATCGTTTAAGACTTAACCACAACTGATTGAACCTGAAACCAACCACTCGTCTGATGGTTTTATTGAAATACAGAGAGTAATGGAAACCATTGTGAAGATGGATTTAGTTGGCAGTGATGGTCTGATCTATCCATGTGCGGAACTCTGTGACCCGGGTGTACACACCGGGCATGGTGGGGGTGCAGGTTCCACTGCCCCAGGATACAATGCCAACAAGAGTCCAAGCACCATCCTTCTGGCAGACCAGAGGGCCACCAGAGTCATCCTGTAAGACAGCCACACATTAACAAACACAGCCATTGACCAATCCGTGCATATATGAGGCAAACATAATAAGTAAGCTAAAATACAGACCATCACGTCAGGATGGTTGTAAGTAGAGAGAGGGGAAATAAAGTGGAGCCCTATAATGCCCTGTTTGAGTGTTGCACGTTCAGGGTAGCGCAGCATTGGATACATACAGGTGAATGTCAAATATAAAACTGAGGATAAGCCGGGAGTCAAACCCCCAGACCATTAGGCTACCTTGCACCTACCTTGCTTCTGATTGGTTGGGCAGATTATATGCTAGCTTCTGATTGGCTGACAAAGAACAAAGCAATATGACTTTTAAGCTTCCTCTGACACTCACCATGCAGGATGAGGCTCCAGCAGCTCCAGCACAGATTGTCAGGTTGGTGATCCGGTTGCCCCAGTAAAGCTGACACCGCTCATTGGTCAGGAGTGGAAGAACAGCCTGCTGCAGCAAAGCGGGGGTGTCAGGGGCTTAAATGAAACACCTAAAATTAATTTTCATTCCTTTTGAAAACAAGAACTGTCTGAAATCATACGATTTACACAAATATCTACATGTGGTTAGTTTTTTCTGCTTTCAAGATCTGAGTTTTCCTCATATGCCATTCACTGGAGTTGAGAGTGGTAATTGGATCTCTATGGACCTTAGAAGCCCCCTGGTGCTTTATTCTCACCGTTGTAATCAGTCAGGCCCCATCCGGTGGTCACACACTTTGTGCCACCAGGGAAGTTGTCTCCAGTCTCCGCCACACACACAGGGGACACATGCATGCCTATGTTGGCAGGGCTGGCAATCTTGATGAGCAGGATGTCATTGTTGAAGCCACTGGAGTCTGGGTGTTTTAACACCTTCACACAGGAGGGAACAATGATCACTTGGGACAAGAATAATTATATCTTTGCTATATGGTTTTAACTTTAATCTATCCTATGTTTAACCCTATAGGGGTAAAAATATGTTGATTTAAGTTCTATCTCATTTTGCTCTGTTTTTAGAGTTTGACTGTATTTGTTTTGGGGGAGTTGGTCAGACTCTGTTTTTGGATTCCGATACCATGTGCGTTCATCAGGGTCAGTCTTACTTAATTTCACTGCTGGTATAGAGACATAAAAATAACATTAATTAAAGCTGCTGCTGGATTTTGCTTCATTAATGGGTATCTCCAAAAATATGAATAGTGACCACTTATCACAAGGAAATTAAAGTTGCCATCTCTGCGGCGCCATAGATTATAATAGAAAAACACTGGTCTGGCCAAAAGCTCCCTCTAACTACAATTACAATAACTCATCCACAACGTGTCCTCTTTTCTTGTTTTGATTTGAGTTTCAGCCATAATCCACTTACATGTGGATAAAGGTCAGTTTTACTTCAAAGTGAACTGGATCTCCAACGAACAAAAGTTGAGTCAAAGTTCTCACACTATTGTTCTACGAGATACAAAAATTGTATTGGACATGAGAAAATATTTATTGTGAGTCTCGATTACAAGTCCAACAGTATTTCATCCAAATTAGAATATCGAATTGTATACTTTTGGACATAAGGAAATGCCTATTGTGAGTTTCACCTCATCCTTCCTAGTAGAGGACTAGGTCATTGTATGTAAACTTTTTAATTGCTGTAATTTGTCAGGGTTGGTTAATAATCATATAACGTTTTAATCATCTGATTCATCATTTGAACAAAAATGGGTGCTAAAACTCAGATTAGAGTAGATCTTAAGAAACAAGATTCAGAAACAAGATTCCGATGGGGAATCTGCAGAATCTGTCCCTATGCACCCTAAATGGAGTATTGGCCAACATGTTGTCCGTAAAACATGGAAATTACTTATAATTTCACAGATTTGTAGCATTGCTCCACGCTCTCTCTGAAACAGTATTCCAAATGTATTTCCTGGTATGAGAAAAATATGAAAATGGCTAATGCTCTATCAGCAGATGCAGAGTTGTTTTTGTCCGCATTATTAGACCCAGAATGGGAAAAACATGAATATATTTGATAAATTTACCCTTCCAGACTGGGGTGACAATCAAATTACCAACACTCGTTATTTACAATTCAAGCATCTAAGGGCACATTGATATGTCTGCTATTATGACCCTTTAACTAAATTTCTCAGAAACTTTAAAGCTGCATTTGAAAAAAGTGCAGGCAGACAGTGGGATGATACCTGTATCATGACCTGCAATATACTGATGAACAACTATAAGCCCTTAGTTTCCAATCAGCTGAAATAGAAGTAGGTGACTGTCACGACCCGGCCTGAGAGCCCCCTGTTTATGTTTCTTGGTGTCCTGTCTCTGTGTCTGTCTTTTCATGTTCCTTGATTGCCCCTATTGTGTTCACCTGTGTCTTCTCCAGGTGCTCCCCCTTACCCCTTGTTATCCCTTGTGTATTTAACCCAGTGTTTCTTGTTCATCTTGTCTTCTGGTCTTTCTGTGTCATGGCTGCATGTAAGCTTTTGATGGTTTTCATGGTGACAAGCCTTGCTAGAGCTCCATATTTCCTGAGTAGTATTTTCCTGTTTTTGACCTAGCCTGTTTTTTCTTGTTGTTAGTCCTCTGAGCAACCAGCTATTAGTTTTTTCCCCTTTGCTCACGTTTTCCTTTGTGCCTGGCATTAAATAAAGGGACTAAACCCTATCGCTATGCTTGGAGTGGTGTCTGCATTTAAATCTAATAATTGAAGGGAACCCTGACAGTGACAATGACATTTCCATATTACGACCTATTCTTATGAGCATTAATACCAATGTGTCACTACTGGGTTGAGATGCATTGTGTAAACCTATATCCATTATTAATGCCTCCCTGACGGCATTACTATAAACATACCTTCACATTGCATGGAATGTCACACAACACGTTAAAACTTCTGACGTTCATTCACACACTGACTGATAAACCCTTAAATTTTAGTTTGACATCTCCAACATGCAACTCCCGACCCCAACTGTCTTAACCCAGTTACTGAGCCCAAAGAGCCAGGTGTGTATAGGTTCACCCAAGACCGCCGTTGTGTAAATTACAATATTGTTCCCATTGCCCCTGACACCACCTCCATTGTTGCCTCCATCCCAGCGTCATCCAGATTTTACACAGTGATCGATCTTAGCTACGCTTTTTTCAGCATTCCCTTACTCCCAGAGTCTCAGTATCACTTACGTTCACCTATGATGGTAAACAGTACATCTGGAGCTGCCTACCTTAGGCTTACGTAGAATCACCAGCGGTGTACTTGTATCCCTTCTTACCCATATCCCTCCTCTCCCTAGCTTTTGATTGAATGAGAACTATTTCCAAACAATAAGGCAAAAATGAACAACCCTCTATCAACTCTTGGTTTTCTAACCTCTTTGCTGTACTTTGCTGTCAGCTTACTTAGTTTAGATTGCTATTACGATTCTTGCTATACTGATATTGCTTTTTATACTTTCCCTTTGTATTGTACCATACATCGGTTCCTTTGTCCAAAATCTTGTTGTAAAAACTACTACTGCCCAATACGTCAAATTTGCACGCCGGCCTCTTCTGAAGCTTCTGATGAAGACATGTTTTGTAGGAAATATTAAAGGCCCTTTTCATTGATGCGACAAGTCCAAAAATGTACAGTAATTACTGGAAACAATGTGAACCTTTGACCAGTTGGTGGTGTTAGAGGGATTGTTAGAATGACCCCAAAAGTGGACACTTCAATGACACTTCAGTGCCAAATTTAATGCAAATAAAAAAATGGTGTCGAGAGGCTGACATAAACTCTCATGGTGGAAAAATAATAACACAAAGAACCAAGAAAAATGGGCTTGGCCCCTATTAGTGTGATTCAAAAACATCTAATATGCATGCCGCGAATGCTCACATGGAGCCATTCAAACCTATTACTGCTCATCTGCACATACCATTTCAATCGACCTTGTGGATACTCATCGGCTGTTTTAAATAAATGAAAAACCACCAACACTGTGGATAATTTACAGCCTACATACATAATTTTGTTTACGGATTCAAGAGATGACACAGTAACTCTAAAAGCAAATGAGCTTACTTTCAAGCTAAGTTCGCTGTTGATAGCTTTGTTCAATGCAAGTGAACACATATCTAGATAACTTATTGCAAGGAACGATTAGCCTGTTGTGCTATCCCACGGTGGGGGTAGTAGTGTCAAATCATTCCTCCGTAGGTTTTTTTCATGTTGCTTGCATAGACTAAGAAAAATCATAGTCTTCTAATGTTGCAACACAATCACACATTGCATTTTCTGGAAAATGTATCTCTAGTTTACACATTATAGCATTTTTCTAATATAGAGTTTATGAATTGTTTTACATGGCATATAATAAAATAAATAATAGAAATTTCTTTGAAAAAAAAGTGGAATTTCTTTGAATTGCAATGTATTACATTTCACTTATTGTCATTGTAATTCAAATTCCAGTTCAACATCCTATGGTACATGGACAATTCAATTCAAATTCCAACTCATGAATATAATGCTGGCTAATTCTGAAATTTAGAATTTTGCACAACCCTGTCACACAGTTTCAGAGTTCTCAAAACCTTCCTTTTCTCTTCTCTCAGGGTCACCGGAGAACCATTGTGGATTGTGAAGGTAGGGTGCAAATTGTTCAAATGCTTGAGCTAGCACGGCTGGTTGCTGAAGTTGAAGTTTATTGTGTCAGTCCTTCCCAGGGGGCCTTGCCCCCAGACCCCTCAAGCAGGTCTGTGTTACCCATGCTTGCGCATTTTACTTACTATTTTACCCCTTACTGGGTTACATTACAAAAAAGGGATGGGAGCTATGTGTGCGTAAATCCAATCCAAAGGACATAATGTACTATTTAAAATTTTTAACTATTTATTACTATTTACTATTTTTGTGTTTATGTTCCTAGTGTAGCGGGACCTCTGTGAAGTTGGCACCCCATATGATGAGAATTGTTTGTGCATCGTTTGCGTATGCAAAATACAATTTATTTTATTTGAGATTTATTTTAAGTAAACAGGTGACATCATCCTCCATGTGTTTGTCAAGCGCTGGAATGGCCGGCTCGCTGAGAGGATGTTAACCATGGGCTTAACATGTAACTTTAGCGTGTAAATTCTCTAAAACAGTTTGCACGCACATATCATTATTTTGCAAGCACAAACATGCACAAACGATGCACAAACTAATCAAAATGCTTTTATTTACATTGTCATCATATGGGGTGTCAACTTCATGAAGGTGCGCAGGTAAAGATCTATACCGCCAGCATTCCACGCCTCCTGTATGCCTCGCGCACGCCTCCTGCACGCCTTGCACATGCCTTGCCCACGCCTGACACAGGCCTCTTGCAGGCCTGACGCAAGTGGTTTGGTGGTCTAAAAAGAATCAGTCAACAGAATGTGTGCAGAATGTAGTTGTGGGAGTGGGGGCGTGGTTTAGCTCTGATGCAGGTGGGAGGGAACATGTGGAGGTGTGGTTCACGGGGCTGAGAGGCAGGTGAGGGTAATTACTAATCACCGGTCTCCCTTTTAAGCAGTAGGCAAGCATAGTCTGGGAAGCTCCCAGGGAGCAGATGGTTAGAGAGCAACCTCGCGGGAGCTCTCGGATATACGGGGACATATAACAGGCCGTGTTTAAGCCCTGTACGTTGGACATTGATAGATAACGCAGGCAGTGTTTATGCCCTGCGCATCTGTACATGAGTGTGGTGTGGGATAAAATCGCACAAGGCACGTTGAGCAACCTACCAGTACCGTGTGGACAGTTGTTGTGTGCCACATTTGGCGCCCGAACAGGGACACGAAAACTCTGGACACGAAGCGAACCTGGAAATGGGGGAACCAATCCAGACAATGGATTATGTGGCCGAGGCAATACAGCAGATGGCGGAGCGGCAGGACCAGCGCGCCGAAGCAGCACAAGAACAGTCTGTTGCCATCCCACAGGCACTGCTCCACCTGGCGACGCAAATAGCTGAGCTGCTCCGCGACACGGCAGCGGAGAGGCACGATGATGGTCAGACAGGGACGCATGATCATCAGCGGCAGGAGCAGGAGGTGGCCGACCAGCAGCGGGGAGGGCGGAACCAGCCGGTCCGGAACCAGAAAGCCACCCAGAGGGGTCACACGGCGGATGGGCGATGTTGGTTATGAGGTTGTGCTTAGTGATAGGGGCGGAGCTAAACAGGTTTATCACATCAACCTCCTGAAATTGTGGAGAGATGCGGTGCCTGTGTCGTTAGTGACGTCGGTGTTTGAGAGAGACGAGTTGGGGCCGGAGGTTCCAAAATCCAACCAATCAACCTCCCTCCAGTTAAGTGACCGTCTCTCGAGCCATATTGCACCATATCGACACCAGCCCGGGCGTGACAGTTCGTACACGGCCCTATCGGCTTCCGGCACACAAGAGAGAAATAGTGCGGAAAGAATTAGAGGCCATGTTAAAGATGGGGATAATAGAAGCGTCACACAGCGCCTGGTGCAGTCCCATCATCCTGGTGGTTAAGAAGGATGGGAGCATCAGGTTCTGTATTGACTACAGACGGGTGAATGAGGTGTCACAGTTTGAT
>JAOEHI010052893.1:0-15967 GCA_025447815.1 Percopsis transmontana | reverse complement strand
GATGTCAATAATTTATTTAGAGACGTTAAACATTGAATGGGATCAAATTGACCCCAAAGGTAATAGGAGGGTTAATACATAGTGAATATATGTGCATTTAAATTACTGTATTTGTAGCAACATAACATGGGCCGAGAGGTGCGCATAACTAGGGAGCTAGCCTAGCAGCACCTCAGCGGGAGATGTTTGCCGTAACAGTGATGATGCAAAGGACCTGATTGTTTGAATCCTCCTCCTCCATTTAACTCTCATCGTTTCTGCAGCCAATCCACACCCTGTGTTCAAATCTTTTTGTGTGTGTGTGTGTGTGTATGTGAGTGATTGGTCTTCTTTCGCCTGAACTACCGGACACAAACGTACACAAATGAAGATACACGTTGCCTTACGGTGCGCTCACACCACCAGAGACTTTGACGCGGTGAGTCGCTGAGTCGCTACCCTGCTGGGCCGACATCGACATGCAGCTTGTGGGCATGGCTAATGTAGTGTGGCTGTTCATGGGGAATTTTAGCTAGCATCATTGACAACTGTTTAAATTTGCCATTCACTTGAATAAACCTCACCACTCATCCCAACAATCTCGGAGATCTGCCTCCTTTTTTTATTAACGTCCCTGTATATTAACAGGGACGCATCATAGAGGACAGGAAAGCCAGCAACAGCTGCGATCAGTCTATCCTCCATTTCAGCTATGGAAATAAAAATGCTATAGGAACTAAAGAATATAAGAGGACCTCTGCCCTCTGAATTTCTGTCGCCCTGCGATCATTGGAAATTAATGACTTCTGGCTTCTTTGTCACTTGAAATCACTGCCGGTCTGAGTTACTATGAAGTAGTAGTGAACAAGAATTGTCTGTGCTCACTGATAAAGTTACTTTGGAAGGTCTAAAAAGGTCTAAACAATCAATGCCAAATTGTGTGGGTGTTTGTCTGCTGGTGCTGAGCTGCTCTTGGAGCTTTTGGAGACCTCCAATTAGTTTCGGTTTCTCACCCCTACAACTGAGAGCTACTCTTTGCCAAAAGCAAAAGGGTCAAGTACATTAAATGATGTGTGGTCTGAAACTGTGCGTGACCTCAGCTTGAGTCCCCTGTAGCTCATTAAACGGCAGTTGAGAAGCACACAGAATGTCCTACATTTCGTAGTCCCTCGAAAACATTATACTGTATATCTCTATCTATCTCCTGTATCTATAATCTAGAAGTATCTAGGTGTGGAGAAATTGGCACTATAGCACTATTTTCTTTGTTAACTGAAGCAGTGGATTTTATCGGATATATTTCTCCACATTAATTTAAAATATTGACCATAGGCTCTTAAAATCTGAAAAAAATAAATCAATTGCTAGTAGAAACCAAATTAGTATATTGATCTCATTTACCACCTTCTCATTGTGCTATCTTATAGTCTTTTTTTATGTTTATTACCTTTATTACGTTTATATGTCATATTATATGGTCGCATGAGACATGATATGCTCAGGACATACTGGCCTGTGGAGCAGATACAGTATGTGCTACCTTCGTGTCTGTTGCCTGAGCAGCAGCAGTTTTCCAGAAGAACATTGGACATCTTCAGTGGCTGGTGCATCGCAGGGGGACAATGTCTAACTCTAGGCTTGAAGCAGTCGTGTTTTGTGGCGACTGGTGGTACCGTCTCCAGAACAACACATCCGGAGTGTTTCTCCGGCTAGCGCCTGCCTCCACTCTTTTTTGGTGTAAGATTAATTTCTCTTTCAAGAGCCTACACTATTACAAGCAAAGCAATTAAAAGCAATGGGTAGCCTAACCGATTAGCAGTGTGATAGGTTAGATGCTTATTAAGTCACCTAATTAAACAAAAGCTTTGGCAGTCATCAAATCTCAATTATCAGGAGAACAAGTCCTCCATTAATCAAAACTCGGCAATGGCAGATCTGGTTCTATTAGAAGACCTCTATGCGCCCCTAAGATGGGAGAGGGTTTTCGGGAGTGCAGGGATTTCTAAATGGAGAGTGACGAGTGGAAGTGGCTTAGTCTCCCAAGGCATCTCTTCGTATAATTATTCAATTTGGAGCCTCAGTTGAGGAGAGAGACCTGACGCTCCAATGTCTTACCTGTGCCAGTGCAGGTGCTCTACACATTGGGGTTTTTGGCCACCAGGACCTTTCAGTGCGAGATCGAGGATAGGTCTGGTATCTCATCTCAATGATAAGTAGAACAACAGTCAATATCATCAGCTCTGCTCTACATGCTTCTATATGCTCATGTAGAGCATGCTATCTATATGCAATATTGTACAGTGGTACTTATTGCAGTTAATTGAAATTGTATTATTATTGTTATTATTATTATTGTAATATATTGTGTTGTGACTGTACCTAATGTACCTCGCTGCAAAGACACCTTAATTTTCCCCCTGGGGATTAATAAATTCATCTATCTATCTATCTATGCCATAGAAAGTGTGCAACATCATATTGGCCTGTGGGGTTCTGCATAATAATAATAATAATAATAACCATAAGGATGATAGGGTGCCATTTGATTTGCAAATGCATCCAGATGAGCATATGCCCAGAGAGCCGTGGCCAGCACAGCCCCAACTGACACAAAAGGTCAGCAACAAGATCTTCCTGTGTATTGTACCCTTTCCATCTGATTCGCCGCTTGTAACTTTGTTTCCGGACTGGTAAACATGTTTCACATCTTATAAATTGGTTTTTACTTATTTTGTTTTCTAAAATGTTAATTTATGTTGCCCTTCTCGGCCACCGTAGGTATGTCCCCCTATTGCTTTAAAGACCCCCACAAGTTGTGTGCAAAACCTGATGACCCATGTTAGCCCAGCACGATTTTTATGTTCTAAAGAGCTTCTTGTGATGTCACAGAATGCTTGTCTTTCTGAGACTCAGTCTAAGTGCCCCATAAATGTTCAATGGGGTTGAGGTCAGGTGACTATGGAGGAAAGTCCATGACACCTTGGTCTTCTTGGGTCTCCAAGTAGTTGTGTTGTGGTTTTAAATGTTTCTGAATCCTCAAACTTTCTGATTATTTCCAGGTTTACATGAAAATATTTGATATTTTTAATATGGAACTTAGTGGGCATGGCGTCTGCGTCATAGAGGACAGGAAAGCCAGCAACAGCTGCGATCAGTCTATCCTCCATTTCAGCTATGGGAATAAAAATGCTATAGGAACTAAAGAATGTAAGAGGACCTCTGCCCTTCATTGGGCTATGGGCCATTGGGATATTTTTAATATGGAACTTAGCGGGCATGACGTCTGCGTCGGGAAACTAGAACCCTATCTTGTAAGAAAAAGGGCCTCTTCTTCTGGACTCACTGCACACTCAACACTATAACTGTAGAAAATACATTTGTATGCACACTCCACCCACACCAACACACTCACACAAAATATTGTTTTATATACCGTAGGCCTATGTAAAAACACACGTAGCGGGCATATCTGTGAGCCCTCTAGCAGAGCTATGCTTTCAGATTGAGCTGGTGTAGCGGCAGGCAATTCAGGGCTAGACATAAGAAACATTGCACACCCATCCCTATTTCGGCGCAAGCAATGTCAGAAAATTAGCAAACGCACCTATTATTATATTATGGCTGTGTGTGTGTGTATATATACTGTATATATATATATTGCACCGCCTGGAGCCCTATCTTGTAAAAAATAATAGATATAACAGACTGTATATACAACAAACAACAACAAACATGTATTCCAAAGAAATAAAACACAAATTAAAGTAATAAAACATTTATGAAACATTGACGTCGACTGAAAATTAAAAATGTATACACAATAGAAAGGTAAACGATAAATTATAATTATTATTATGAATTATTATTATTATGCCATTACAGGGAGAAGGCATGACCACTAACTGGACATCCATTCTCTTTGATGTTACGCACAACAATGCGTACTGGGGGCAAAACAATTAAGCCAAAGAGGCCTTGGCAGTTTTCCCAGATGAAAAGAAGGCCTTTGGAAAGACATTCAGTATTAAAAAGTGCGAGGTTTTACTACTCTGATGACCACGGGATGTTGTTCTCCCTTGGCAAAAACCCTTTTTTTTACAAGAGATGCCCGGCACCTCAGGATGGATGCCTTGGCTTACAAAAGCAAAGTTGTTTACTCATAGTAGGCTATACAGTACTTCAAATAGAGGAAAAAAAAATAGGGCGAAGGCCATCTTAGCCACATCTCTAATAAAAAGTTGTGGGGAGCACAGAGTGAAGACCAGGAAGGAAAGAGAGACCAAGAGAGGAAGAGAACATTTTAGGGTTGTGTAAAATTGTGTGCTGCAGCTTTGTGCAGCGAATAACATTTTAGCAAAACAATTGTATTTTTTTCAGGAGGTCTCTCTTGCCCTCATCACGTCTGGGCCAATATTACACTCCCTTTTGTTTCAGGATTTTCGATGGATTTTTTTTTATATTGACACTGATAATACAGTAGCCTGGTTGGCTTACAATGGCAGATATTTAAGGATATGTTCAGGTCATATATGTGGGCGGCCAAGTATGGCTACATTTATTAGGCATGCATTTCTCCTAGAAAAATACAGCACGCTGAAACACAAAACTGTGGCTGATGCTTAAAGCCAAGAAATTAGAACAATGAATGAATGTTCTCCTGAACAAGCTTTACAACAGCACAAACGCGCACAGTGGATTTGGGTAGCTTTGGCATGTTGGCACATATGACATGCTCTGCAAGCGCGTGGTCACACCTTGAGTCACAGGGGCTTATTTCACAACTGTTTTACATGTTCTTCTGGTCAACTGTGTGTTGCTTTTTACCCCACAAACAATTGTGGGAATAAACTTCTTATCCAAGCCATCTAGCTGATGGATTTTGAAGAAGAAGAAGAAGCATACTAGTTACACCATTATCTGTTTCTATTCAACCAACTAATTGATGTGTATCCATAGCCTTAAACTGGAAGTGGCCGTGGCTGATCGGAAGTTAGTATTTTAAGCCCGACATGGATATGAGTTGATCAGAAGTTGCTATATTTTTTTATTAGAAAACTATTTACAGAACATCCTCAGAATTGAGCTTCAGAGCAATGTTTTAGATCAAGAGTAAGATAGCTATTTACATAACAAGTATTTTATAAACTTGTGTGAATGAATAAACAGTGAATCAATGAATGCAAGAGAGATATAGAGTGAATATGTCTTTGCAGTCGAACACGTAGGCTATGTAACAGTTGAATATATATTCTAATATTTAAAGCCAAAAATAAAGCCTATATATATATGTAAAGCCATAATTTGTAATATTTCATACATATTATTAAATATTATACATTTGTTTATGTTCTGTTTTTCTCTCAATGGCCCTCATTCATAAAATGTGCATACGATCAAATTTGATCTTAGAGCTGGTATTAATTATTATCTTTGTTTTATCCTTACGTGCAAACCCACGTCTGGTTGGAGACCAGACATTTGTAAACTTTGAAATGCCTTTGTGTAGGCAATGTAATGCCTGATGCTCTAGACCAATGAACTTGCTTTGCCTTAATTGCTCTTCCTTGCTCTTCCTAAGTCAGTCATGCCTATAATATCCACATACTTGAAGAGCATAAATGGTCATTATATTTTCGATTTCGATTGCCATCTTGATTAGCTAATAGGTCCTAATTGACTAGTGAAAGTATTTAAAGCAGTTATTTTTGACCTGCAGATACAGGGCAGGAACCATATTGACCAGATGCGGCAGTTTCCTGAATCACACTTTTAAAAGAACATAAGTCTCTTCCCACGCTTGAGATCTTTGAGATCTTGAGAGGTTTTCATGAAACGAGGGCCACTGTCTTTTTCACCTCAGAAGTATGAGTGAGTGAAATGTGAGTTGGAATTATATTGAGGAGATATTTATTGAGGGGAGAGTGGTGTAGGGTGGGGTTTTACACACCTAGTGGAGATGTCCAACAATGTGTTGTAATACAGTGTTGCAACTGTATTCTTGTCAAAAGCATTGCGTCCGGTATGAGGCAAGTTCTAACAAACAAAAACAAACAAACCGAGGTAGGAGCAAGCTGATGGAAGAAAAAAGAAAACAAACCAGTGTAGAAGCAGTGAGAGTTGCAAGCTGTTAATCCCTGTGGACAGAGACGATGGTGAGATTGTGTTGTCGGGCGCAACAGCAGCGTAGGGAAGGAGCTCTGTGTTTGGCTAGCCTATCACAGAACGATGTGGACACAGCTACCCAATGAGGATTATCCTTCATCACGAGTACGAATATTGAAACATTTTACCATACACGTTTAATCCGAGTATTCGGCTCAACCCTAATACTAGTGTTTGCTGTAGTAACAGTAGTTGCATTTGTAGTAGTAAGACTAGTAGCAGTAGCAGTAGCTCCATTAGTAGCAGTAGTCATAGTCATACAATAGTTGTAGTATGTAATTGTATTTGTTAACATTTCTATTTCTTCTTTTCTCAGCTGCTCTAAACATTTTATTTAGAAAATGAATTTTACTCCATAGATAGTACTGCACATGTATGGGCATGCATGCTCCTCTTGATATAATTGTGTTTTGTGTTTTCTCTCACTGGTGTCTTTGTACATGTCTTGTGAGGACCGTGCAGTTGCCATGATACCACATCCGAGATAAACAGTGTTCCCAACACTGTGGCTGGTGGCCAGAAAAAGCATGGAAGCCCTTTGTTTTTTGTATGTTTGTTCTCGCAACATAGCCTCGATTATTTCTTCAGAGGAACGTCATTGCTCAGGGTTGTAAGGTTTTCTTTTGTAGGCTAACTTTTATTAGGGAAAATATCCCCCAAAAATTATATTTTGCCTATATTCCAGAGGCACTCCTGGACACACTCCAGTTTGTTGCAGAAGTGAACATATTGTTTAAACCAGCAATATAAAGACATTGTTTTGGTTCGAAACTCCAAGAGTGCATGTACTTCCCGCACTTAAGTACTGAGTGGCTCACACAACCCGTTACTTCTCCCTCTACAGGGCTCACATTATTTTCTCCCCTACAGCCACACATGCACAATAAAAAGTGAGCTGGTGTAGACCTTAGGGGGTCTGGGGACGCTATAACACAATCAAGGAGTGTACCTTTAAAAACAAAGAAATCTCCATACCTCTAGAAGCTGCTTTTTGTTTCAACCAACTCTAATTTCTGTTCATAAAAGAGGCCTTGTTTTCAGCCAGCATAGTTTCAAAAGCAACCACGACTTATGTACTAAACATCACAAATAAACATGCATCCAGAACGAAATGGGAGAGAGATAGGAAGGGCGGGGGTAGGAAGGTGGCGAACTATGGGTGAGAAACAGGCGAGTGCCATTTCAGAGCAGGCCTATTGTGACAGGGTTTCAGTCAGAGCTGGGAGCTCTAATTAGAGGTGTGCAGCAGGCAGGCTGACAGAGAGCAACACTCAAGTTGGAAGGGTCAACTGTTGAACCCCAGTGGTTGACACATTCATTAACATACACATACAATGCAGATGCAGCATACCTACACACACATACACATAGAGTTTTTCTTTTGTGTTTGTGCTAATAATATAACTTTTGACAAAACGTCTACAAAAAGTGGTGTTACCCCTTATTGTAAACATCAGGCGCTAAAGCTTTATCAAGCCATATATTATAAAGTCAGACTTTATAAATTGTAAATAGATAGATTACAACTTAACTGGATTTTCATGAATAAAATGTTAGGTGGGAGTAGGCAGAACGTGAATTTACCTGGATTCTACCCATACAACTACACAGAATGTGTAATACATGAATCTTCTGAATATGTGTAATTCAACCTTATTTGCATGAATTATTTACTGGATTTCCAGTAAACTGAGCATAGATTTAGTTTTTTTGACATACAATAAACTAGAGAATAAAGTATAAATAATCACAATTATCTAAATAATTTCAAAAAAATAAATGTTATGACATATCAATTAAAAACCAAAAAATAATAAAAATAATTAAATAAATAAGAACGTTCATTAAAAGGTTGCCTATGTGAGTAGGCTCACACAATTCCCGTTCTGCCTTCTCCCACCTAACATTTTATTGAAAATCCAGTCTTATTACTGCTATATACAGTATTAACTGAATGTAATTAAAGGGACACTGCATAAAAACACCCTCAGAAGCCCGAAGAGTTTTTCCAGTTTGTTGCACTCACACAGCTACACACAACAACAGTTCTGATTGGTTGAAACCAGTAAGAGCGTGAGCCTCCTCTTCCACTCCCACAGCGGGGGCGCTTTTATGCAATCCATCCACTGTAAAGGTGTACTGTGCCTCTCTAATGTACTGTACATGTACTTGCTTGAAGTAAAAAACGTTTAGAAGTAATTTTAAAATCCAGCAGTTTTCTGCCTGTGATTTTCCTGGCGGCCTAAACATAATTCAAATTTACTCCATGCTTCTATGTCATCCCAAACAGCAGTTACCATAGCTTTCAGTTTTTAAAGCCATGCAACAATTTACCTTTCTCTAATCCTTGTGCTCCTCTGTGTATGACTAAACCTCACAGGGTCCTGTCCTGCGGATCACGGTTCCGAATGAAGCACTTTAGTTATTCTCCTGCTTTTATGCTGACTGACTAAAGAGAAGGCTTCTGTCGCAGGTCAGGGTTGCATTGGGTCCCCCTGTCATCACAGTAGATCAACCCTTACAGAGAAGAAAACATTTGATGTCAATGTGATTTTTGTTTTAGTTTTTTTGAGACACGCTTGCACATACACACACACACATATCACGTGTTCCTGTCTACAGGGGATTGGCAACTGGAAAAGGTCCATATGAGTCAACAGGCACGCATAGCGCTTGGCCTGAAACCTGAGGGAGTGTGCTCAATCTGGGGGACATAATGCCCTCCCTAAAGCCCATTCAGCTGGGCCAGTGCCCCTTCATGTCCCCCCTCCCACCCCCACACCCACACCCCTCTTCCCTGACAAACTGATATTCTTTAAAGGCTGCCCCAGGCAAGGCCAGTTTACAAATATCCAACTTGACAGGCGAGCCAAGAGGAAAAAAGACCAATGACCCACGTGGAAAATGTTCCAATGCAAAGACTGGGGAAAATTATATACTCTAGTGTGCTTTTTGTCTTTTGCACAGAACCTTTTTTCCCCCACATTATTTTGATGTGGAATTTGTATTGTCATATTGTATGTATCTCCACAATGTTTCTACAAACACAGCCTCCATCGTTATGGTTCCTGGACTGGATTTTTTTAACCAGGACATTTTCAGTTTTATACTTGTGTTCTGTTCTATTTCATTCTGATCTCAGATGCTTAATCTGTTTGAGATGATACTGTAGTGTTTAAAAACTGTTTTTAAGGTATCCACACCTTCTTTAAAAATTATGATGCTTTGTGAAATTTGACAGTACCAAAAAAGTAACCGTACAGCGATTCAGATGTGTGTCCAAGGCTTTTAACATGGTCCGGGCTGAGAATCCCACCTTCATCGTCCAACACACAAAAGCCAAGATGGTTTGGTAAGTAATTACCCTCCTTTGAAAAGACCAGTGTGTTCTAATGTCATGAATGGTGTTTTCAAAACTGCTCTAATTTCATTGATAGCAGGACAGATAAAGACAATATTACAAAAATATGACAATTTCCCATTTACTAATCTATGTCTCTTACTGAACTCGATCAAAGGCCTTACAATTAATATTTCGAAGTTTGGGACCACAAAACACAACATTCCTACCTTAATAATCAAATAAAACAGTGGGTCTACAATATAAATGCTTCCCTAAGGGTCTCTCATTTCTCCAGACTCTCAATAACTGCCCAGTTAATCCACAATGGATGTATTTAATTAATTCCCTGATGCACCTGATGCCTGTGTGTGAGACCCATCTAACAATGCTGCTCAGGGCTAGTCTTGTGATGTCACTTTATTGCTGGGGTTGCACCCCCATCAGGTAGACAGCTTCCAGGACATTGGTTGGAAGCAGCATGACAGTTTATCATTTCACTTTTAATAAGGGGCAGGTTCGGTAAGGGAGACATTGCAGGTTAATTACGGACACATTCATTAGGATGCACAATTTCTGCTGCTTTCTGAGTTGATGTAGAGTAATTAATTGGATTTCACCTTTGCCTTTATGACCTGTCTACAGAAGTTTTTATGCGGGTTTGCAGCTCCAGACATTGCAGTCTAGCGCAGTCAATGTCCCAGTAATTTATGTGCTCACTGTGGTAATTGGCTATATTTCCTGTACGCAAACACCTATCTAATTAGAAGAGTTACCCACAGGTTGCAGAGACATCTGAGGGAATCCAAAATGATTTTGTACTTCTTTGAAGCATTGCAGAATCATTAAATACATTTTTAATAAATAATTAAAAACTTGTTTACTTCATGTGAGATTCATTATAATAAGATTAGGACTTAAGACAGAGGCTATATTAATTTTAATATACAGTATTCTTGGTGTAATGCTTTCTAACAAAACCTTTACCGTATACAGACCTGTACAGACACTGAAGCAGCATTCCAAAGAGTCAGGAGTCCAGATTTACAGTACTTTCCATATTTCCCGTAGGGTTCAGTATAACTCGGAGGCAGCATATGTGAGGTTTATGGGGAAGATTATGTGTAATGGCCCTGCCGTTGTTGTCCCCCAAGGCCAGATCTCAGAACCCCCCTCCACCCCCCAACCACCTTCCCGCTTACTCCTGACATTTACTTGTGACTTATATCAGGACTGGGCCTAGATGAGAAGCAGGATCACATTTACACTTCATATACAAATGTGTCTCTGGTATACTGTATGTATAAGTGTGTTTGTTCATTCTGTAGAGTGAAAAACATAAAAATACTAACGGTATATCTGAAGTGATTTCACTTACTTTATTGCTCTATATGGACTGGAAAAAGCGTTATATAGCAGGAATATTGCGGCTTTATTCCGCCTCGCCGTTCTGAGTAAAAGGTATGGAGGCTGAATGGGGGGTCATAGTTGTTCCGCCTCTGCCAGCAGCAGAGGTAGTCACGTAAACGGGACAACCGGAATGACGCAACAGGGGTGTGACGTTTTGATGGAGCTTGTCAGAGTCATGTATCCACAAGCACGGAATTATTTCATGAATGAAGGTTATACTATAGCAGATGTGTCTTAAAAAATCGCGACCGTTACATTAGAATTCTGAGGCTATCGGCGGCCACTATCAACACAATATTGTAAGAATAATACTAATTATAATAACCATGGCTGTTAAGTGAGACATGTGACGCTACATTGTGCAAATGAAAACAAACCAAACTTGTTGCAAGAACAGATTTTATTTCTTGGCCAACTTGTTTATGAAAGGACATTATTAAAGGAAAACGTGGAGTCGGAATTACTTCTAAAACCAAAAAAGAAAAGTGGGAAAATATATGCTTGCAAATAAATGCAGCTTTCCCACTTATGTCCAGAACCACCGATGAGTGTGAAAAAAAAAACAACTAGTGTGTTCTATGGGTCTGTCACATAACTGTATATTCAGATTGTTACAAAACCCAGTAGGCTTCATGTTTCTAACACTATAATGACTCAGCATCTACAAGCACTTTCAAACTGCCCGCACAGTGGCTGTATGGTGGTCCCATATTTATAACTCCTGACCATTTCGACCCAGTTATGAAATCTGACGCACCTGCCTGTGGATGTTAATCTAGCTCAGTTTTAAAGTATTGTTCGATTTGTACCATGAATTTCATTTCTGCCCACCTTTTGCAAGCAACCACTCATGCTGGTGTAGCATCTTTCTGAGTGCCATTCTAGTTACGCGGCCAACCAAAATTGGAGTACAAAAATATAATTTATTACTGAAAGAAAATAAATGTCGTTTTTTTGAACAGCCCGCTTCCCAGAACTTAGGAGCCAGCCAGGTGTATGAGCCACGTTTGTGACTGTGATGATTGAAAAGTTCCCCATGCAGGAAATATATACAGCACCTTCCTAACTGGAAAGGACGACAACCCTCCAGCTCGCTGCAATGACTACACATGAACCAAAGGTATAGTGACTTTCCCCTCGGACAAAGCGTGATGGTATTAAATGAGTGTGCTTGTTAAGCAGGCGTGTTCAGCCTGAGGTAATGCATGTGGTTCTTACTGAAAAGTCTATTATAAGCTTGGAGGCTAGAGTAGCTTTTTCTCAGATGGAGAGAGTGAAGCATGCTGCTCAAATGGAGCTGAAGTCATACATACATACTTGTTTGTTTTTTTATTTATTTATATTTGCTTGTTATTAAGCTACAGTAAAAAAATTAGTTAACAATTTAAAGTCTAAGGTAAGAAATATTATAATTATTTACGTCTTCCAAATCTGCATATTTTCAGCACCTTTGTTTTTGTAATAAATTACATAATAACTATTAAGTTACACAACACCTTATTCCTGTTCGGAAAGTTAGGATAAATAGTTTCCGGAAACACAATCTACTATCCTGTAACTTACAAACAAGACTGGGTTCTACAAACACAACAATAACGCAGTGGAACTTATAAAAAAAGAAAAGAATGGCACTTATTTGGATTACTCTTTTTAAATGAAAATTAGCTTGTTAAAAAAATATACACCCACACAATGATTCATCTTGATTTTAGATAACAATTAAGCTATATTCAAATTCCCAACACCTTGTAAATGAAAATAAATGGTCTAAGTGAATATTTAAGGTATCAAAAACAACAAGTAAATAGAAACGTTTAGTAGGATACTGACTGTGCTGGACCATGTCATAGGCCTACGTTTATATGTTATGTCTGAAGGTAAAAACCAGTGACCTTTACTCAAGAGCAGAAAGCCCTGACCTTGTACAACGCGCCAGAAAAAGATGATTGAGTAATTAAAAGTAGATTAATCACAATATCTTTTCTCTCTTTATTCATTACTTCACTGTCAGTGTGATGTATGAGCCATGTAATAGGACTGAGTGGGAGAGGTCTTCATTCACTCGGGCTAAACTCGCATTTCGAGAGCCGCAACCAAGACAGAGCGTGACATGGAGTGAAATGAGGAGAGAAAAAGGGAGGAGAGATGGTAGGAAGATAATGTGAAAGGCTTAACTGCTCTGAAAACTTGTTCTGATTGAAATTGACCCAAGACTCACTTCTGAGATCTCCCACATGGAGAAATGTGAGAGCCAGGCTCTGGTTTTAATTTGAGTGGATCTTGCGGTTGGTGGTGGTTAAACTCAACATCAAGCATTCCCATTTTATTAAAAGCAATGAGTGAAAAAGCACAAATACATTGCTGTCAATCAACAAGACAGACGGGTGAAACACATTTTGTAATCTGTTTATTAAAATGATTAAATACATTTACATTTTCTATTTGCCACTGAAATTTTGCTTCAGTTTCTCACACAAATGTCAACCATGTCTGCATGTCTGCAAGAGTGACAACAATATTCTAAATTGAATAATTAACAGAAAAACCTTACCTTTGTTTTCTTGTAAATTGTTAATATATATTAATGCCCAATCAGTTTATTTTACAGTTTCATAGGTAGTTGAAGAACAGAATGGGAATATAATTGAGCAGACGCTTAAATAAATTAAATTCACTAAATTCACTAAACAACAAAACGTGTTAAATATATCTGGGAAATCTTATGAGTCAATAGAGTAGAGAGCAAAGAACTAGATATACAGTAGGCTACAGTACTGACAAACACTTACTTCCCCATATGTTTTAGAATAGCTTTGGGTATAGAATGGCAGATCTTCCCGCCATTGAGGGTATTTACATATTACAATTAGGTCATTTAGCAGATGCTTTTATCCAACATGGTGCTATTGCATGGAGCAGATAGGGGGTTAGGCATCTTGCTCAAGGATGCTTACAGGTTGACCAACTCTGGGGCTTGAACCCACGACCTTCTGACTGAAACACCTAGACCACTAGACTATCCTGCATGCCTATTTACGAGTCTCTGCACTTGAGATTGGGACAGCAACGAGTAAACGGTTAAAGAGAGAACAATTTTCAATGCTTAAGGACACCTCTCATCTACAGGCGGAGTTGATGACCTTCCTTTTAATGATCCTGGCAGAGTCATTCAAATTAGGGGCCTGCAGGAGAATAAATGAAAACGAATTGTGGTATAATCCCTAAACAGCGCCGACTTCATCAGCAAGGAACCACCGATATATCTCTTTTAAGGGTCCTTTATGTGGGAAGCAGCGAGCTTTCCAATGACAAACGTATTATCTGTCACTATCCAAGGTTAAAGCAAGCAGATCCCCGAGAATCAGCATTGGAAAAGGTGGGCATATCAGCATGTTTTTTTTTTTTTATCATATCTAATACTATAATAGATTATCAGTGTCATTATGAATGATGAGCTCCCACTGTCGTTATTCAAAATGCTAGTGAGAGGTGAGAATGACTTTCGTTTCCACTCCAGATAAGATCTAGTTTCGCACATGTAGATGAGCACAGAGTGACTTCAGCATTTATGGTGTCCAGCCCAGTAGTGTTGTGCTGTTCATGAACGTTTCGTTCTATTTGAACTAATCTTTTATATGACCCGGAGTAATGAGTTGTCTCAGTGCCTGATTAGTTCATTTTCAAGCATGCTCGAATGGTCTTAGACCCTTACGTTCACTCGTCATATAGCAGCTGCATAGGCTCAGTCAGTACAGGAAACAGAAATGATTAGTTCATGACTCACAACTATGGGTCTTCGGGTTTTTTGTCTTTCGTTCATTTGTCACGTGACAGTTGTATAGGCTCAGCCACAGGGCTGTACGCTAAGCACAGGAAACAGAAATGATTAGTTCATGACTCATAATTATGGCTCTTCGGATTTGTGTCTTTCGGTCATTTGTCACGTGACAGTTGTAGCCTATAGGCTCAGCAACAGGACAGAGGGCTATGTACAGGAAACAGAGAGGATTAGTTCACGACTCATAATTAGCCTTCGGGTTTGTGTCTTTCAGTCATTTGTCACGTGACAGTTGTATAGGCTTACATGTAGCTGTGCGCTCTTTTTTTACATCGCCCCACAAGAGAGCTACAGCGCCGCTAGTTAAAATGATCGGAATGAACAAAATGACTCGATAAAAGATTAGTTCATTTTACTGACCGAGATCAAAAAATCTCAGTCAGTAAAAAGATTTGAAATTCCCACCACTACAGCCCAGTGGTACATTATTTGTATCCCCACCTGCCTTGTGTACACTATGACTTGGGTTGCAATCACATGTAGTGTTTTGAATGTGTTCCTTTCTGTTTTAGGTATTTGGAACATTGGAAAATAAATCTGCGACTGCTGCATTTCCAATGCAGATGTATTGTACTTTTCAAAAGGGGATATACTGTATGTGGTGGTATTTTTCTGGTTGTCCCTTAAGACACAAGTCCTTTCAGTAATGGTCTGTAAGCATTCTATGATTTATTGAATAACAGCAATATTACATATATATTACGCACCTTTTTGAACAATGGCAAAAATATATTTTTGTCTGTCTTCTATCTTTCAAATAAAGTTTGGACAGCGAAAGTGGCATTACATGTTATAATTCAATCTACTGGTTGCGCGGAATTACATAGTTGTAGAGTAGGCTATAATTGCAGCATTGGGTTGTTATGGTTTATGTGTACTTGGATACAATGGATTTGTATTCAGGATAATCTCTGTTGCAGCCTATATACGAGCTTGTGAGCTAACCTTCATCAAATCAAAAAAATTGAGAAAAAAAAAATCTAATAAATTATAATATTACCGGATAACTACTTTTATCTGTGGCAAAATATGTAAAGAGTAAACATGGAGGTGAGAGCAGCATTTTAAACATTCATATTTATTTTCAGTTTGGATTCCCCTTTGCTTTCCCATGCTACTTTATTGGATTAGAGATGCCTATTTAGGTTTTACAGCTTTTAGAACAGTCTTGAAAGCTGTCATAACCAGGGATCTCTAACAAGTATAGATGTTCATAAAACATGTTTTGCGCATATATA
>JAOEHI010052892.1:0-15967 GCA_025447815.1 Percopsis transmontana | reverse complement strand
GATGCTTACAGGTAGGCCAACTCTGGGGCTCGAACCCATGACCTTCTGGCTGGGAGTCCAACACCTAGACCACTAGAATATCCTGCCCCCAGGATAGGATAATTTTATACAACTACAGCCATGGAAAAAAATTAATAGACCACTGCACATTTTGTAAAACACATATATACAGTATATAGATATCTATATATCTATATACAGTATATATATATATCTATATATACAGGGTATATAGATATATATAGTGCCAGAGGCACTAGGAACCGATCACGTGCCCGGACACTGTAATGCTGTGTGGAAGAGGAGGGTGTTTAGATCTACAGCCAGGCTATAGGCATATATATATATATATATATAAAATAAATACAATTATTTATATAAATATTTATTTAAAAAAATATATTGAATTTCTTTTTTAAATGTTTTCTTTATATTTATATGTATATTATTATATATAAAAAATATTATATATGGCTGTATATCATTGTATTTAATTTACTCTTATTTAAAACATCTGTAGTGGGCTGGTGTCATTCTCAATGAAAAAAACATCGATCAATACTGTATTGCTTATTTGCTATATTATTGCGAATGATAATTGTTGCCTGGCTGTAGATCTAAACACCCTTCTCTTCCACACAGCATTACAGTGTCCGGGCACGTGATCGGTTCCTAGTGCCTCTGGCCACCATGAGACCAGGCCCCAAGCTGGGCATATCTGATGACTGACTACAGCAGTCACAGGACCAGGCTCATTATGACAACTCTCATTATCACATGGCTTATCACGTTCATCACATAGAATCCAGCGCCTGTCAGTGTTTTAGGGTTCAGGTCAGCTGATAGTCACCCTTGAAGGCCTGAGTGAATACAGAATGGGTAAAAATGAGCTCCTGCTGGCACATTGTTGAGTTCCCAAACACACAAACTGCTGCGTTGCTGAGCCTTGGAGGTGTTAATGTGTTTCACACCTTGGGGCTAAAGGAGTGCTTACGGCCATAGCTTCCTATCACAAACAGTAGCACCCATCTCCCCATTGTTCCCCTCAGTAAGTGGAAGATTGGCTGACATTAGCACCTCCAGCAAATATGTTAAAAGCAATGATGCTGGTTGTTATGTGTTTAAAAAGACCAGTAGATTTCCAGGTAAGGTAATGTACAGAATATATTTACAGTAATATATTTTACTGGCTAGTAAATCTATTCTTCCCTTAATCTTGTTTATTGCTATATTAGTTGTATGCCACTATTTGTCTCACTTCTGTGATTTTGTTTATGTTAAAAGCTGTATTAATTATGTTATAAACTAGGCAATATGATGCGTTTTTTCCTGCCTGTAACACATTTTTCCTGATTTAATTGCACCTATATAAAAACCCAACTGCTAACCTGCCACACTAACAGACATTATTTTTTCGTTGGGCTTTCATCTATTGATCAACGGGCCTGTTGATTCACTCCCAAACATAAATAGCCCCCAAACCTCTTCTTTAGCAAAGCCCATTTTAAGAGAGTATGCAAATCTATGCAAATACGCCCGATCTACAGAATCCCTGCTAAGAAGTAACGACTCAAGGTCCAAACCGACAGGCCTTAAAAGCTCAAGCCCAATAGATAACCAAACATCAAACAAGCCCCTGTGACGTTTTCTGACCTCAATCAGTGTTGCACAGAGTTTGCGGTCTCGTTGTGCACAAAAGAGCACAGCCTCTTATTGTGAGTGTGATGGAGTGGCAGAAAGCAGAGTGTTGACGGAGAGAGGATGGCGACGGCAAACACCCAGAGAGGCAGCTTGGCTCACGGCCCACATCTGTCCCTCATACTGGGACCATTGGCCTGGCAGATTTGGAAAGGGATCAGGGTCACTCTCAAGTGGGCTGAGGGTGGGCCCGAGGTCCCCACGCTGACACAAAGTGATTAAAGCATCGCATTGAGAGAGAGAAGCAAACAATCGCAGAGAAACCTATCCATTTTGGGGAATCAAGGGGACAAGATTAGATGTGTACCAAGTGGGTTAGGTAGTGTGCGCACCCCCCCACCCACACACACACACACGCGCGCACACACACACGCGCGCACACACACAGGCAGAAACACAAATCCCAGCAACACACAATCTAACTGAAACAGTGAACCACACTAATCCCAACAGCCAAGAGACCTCCCATTAAAAAGGGACACAGGCTCCCTTTAAAAAGGGGAGCTGTGGTGATCCCATGTCTGTTCTCTGTACTGGATTGTATTGGGGACATTAGCATGTTAATATCAGCCGGTGGCCTGCTAAACCCAGCTCAATCCAAGGCTGTGCAGACCTTTCACTGCTGAGATTCAGCACCACATGGCAGGTCCCGGAGTAATCCGCCAACAATTCTGGCTACAATGTGAAATGGCACGGGGCAAGCACGTGATTCTGCCACATACAGTACAGAATACGCCTTGAGAAAGGCCGTGTCTGAATATAAATATATTTCAAACAGCTTTAGTGTCTCCAATTATCTGTTTCCAGGTGTATATTTACCTAATAAGGTTTTATTTTACACTTTTATACCAAACTTTCATAAAATTCCAACTGTGCCTGTTTATTTATCCTCGTCCTATTTGACACTTTTCAGAGAATCACAAAACAACAACAAAGTGAACTCGACCTAGATTTTATGCTAAGCGGTTTCACCATTCACTAAATGATGATTCACAAGGTGTTTGGGTGACAGGGCTCCAGCATTGCCCACATTGCTGTATGCAAGATTAAAGATCTACTTTTCCCTCCCTTTACCTATAATGATGCCTTCTTGTTATCTAGCCCTGCCTCTCAGGGATGTGCCTGCTTCTCAGCCTTTGAAACTGCCTGCATTGTTTCAGGCAAGGTTCGATCTGAGGTTATGGGTAATTGCAATAGCTGTTTTACATTTCAATCGATGCTATAATCTCCAAGACCCCATCTTCTTCAGCGCAAAAACCTTGATATCCCTCCCAATTCAGCCATTTACATAACAGCTCTGGTACATCCTACACTGTTTAAATATTGATTTTGCAAATAGATATTGATGAATATAGTGTGTAAAATAAAGCAGGATGTAATAGATGTAATTATATGTTTTTTGGTGTGTAGCTCAGTGTCTTTCTTGACTAGTTGAATTACTACTTCACTAAGAAATCAATGTATGTACTGTATGTATATCTCATTCATATCTCATTGATCCTTTGTCTTGTCCTAAACTGCTTGTTAGATTTGTAGGACAAGCATTTCGTATGGTACCTGCATGATGTTCATTTGACACAAGGGTTTCTCTGTCAAGACCTCTCAACGGCTGACCACTTCTCCTCAGGAGAGTATTTTATAGCCAGAGCTACGCTAAGTGCCCTTGTGGCTGAAGGACCCTGAGGTGAATTGGCCAGGTCCTCCATCGCTCCTTTTAGGAGTTTTGATTTTGATTTGTGGTTCGAGGGGGTCCTTGCATTTGAGTCAACAAAGACTCACAGAGTCTCCCTCCGTAATAACTTTGTCCCCTCCAACTCCACAATAAAAGCCCTCTGAGACATAACTGTTCCATTAGCATGGCCACAATGGACAGTAGGCACAGTGGCTCGGACTCACACACTTTACAGTCTATCAGGTCCGACCAGCGGGGCAATTGCTCTCCCTAAAGACCCACCTCTTTACATCTCTATGGGGCAACTCATTAGCTAAGTAGAATCCCCTCTTTCTCCCTGCATCGTGCTTCTTTGTCCAAGGGCCAGTCTTTGTCTCTCCTAAATGACCCCGCACAAGGCCCATTTTCTGGTTAATACATATTTACAGCCATGTAAGGTTTTTGTGGGTATCCTGTAGTTTTATTTTTCAGGCTGTCATTCTAGACACCATAAAATCATTACCAAGCTGTTAAGGGTAATTGTTTGGCCGTATATTAGTTCTATTTGTGGAGCTCAATCAGTTTCTGAAACGGGCAGATGGTTAGACAACACATGCTGGAGATTCCCTGGGAGGAGTAGTAAACCTGACTCGACGTTTTAATTTAGGTTTTGGTTGGAGGATGTATGTGCGGGGAGGAATACACTGAAATACACTAACATTTTGGAAAATCTATTAAGCGGTAGGGATTTTAATCTAGGAGGATAATATTGTCCTCAAAAGCACTGATAGTGAAAAAGGTTTAGTGACGTTCTAGTCCAGGCATGAAACTTCACAGAACAACGGATCACCTTTACAGAAATGAAAGAATGGTGTATTTAGCCTTCAGCAACTCTAATTTTTATGCAAAAGTAGGTAGGCTTTTGTTGAAATTGTTTCATTGTGTCTTTTCGGTGTGTGTGTGTGTGTGTGTGTGTGTATGCGCACTTGCGTGTGTGTGTTTACAGTAGCCTCCTGGGGGAAGAGGGGTCACCCAGTGTCCTGAGTGAATTAAAGGGGCCAGCTGTGATACCGCCTGAAAGGAACGAGAAAGCAGACAAAAGGAGAGATCCCTGCACTCCCTGGAAAGACAAAGGAAACAGAGACAAGAGGCTGAAACCACACATCATCTTACCGTCTACAATAGCCCTGCTCCTGTAACAAGCAGGATCAGGGGGATCGTTGAGGGGATAAGCAAGCCCAGACCACAGATTTCAGCACAAGCCGTTAATTCCACTCTGCTTAGCACACAATTAATTTCACTCTCATGCAGCAGCTCAAAGCTTGCCAATAATGGGAGGACCAATTCCAAGACCCAGATTAAAAGGTGAGCTAGAAAAGAAGGCTCAACTAAGAAGAACTCAGAACAGATGCTGACAGACCACAGAACTGAGAGAAAAAAAGAATGTAATAACAGCTATGTAGATGGCTAAAGTCAAACAAGATGGCTCTTCAATAAAGAGTGATGCATCGTTATAGAGTGACTAAGATTTTCCCCAACAGGAAGACTTACTGACCTTGCCAATTAAGCAATTTGTCAGCACTCTAAACACATGCAGAGTTTTTTTAGCATCTTTTGTCACAGAATTTTTTCTGTTGACATTGCATGAAAAGATCTGTGGGTCTAAGTCCGGATTTCAGACGTTACGAACGTCTTAACAAAAAAAACGAAACAATAAAGTTAACCAAGCCGAAAAAAGGCAACCCTGCTGTCCATTCGAGCTAATGTGGCAAGAGTTAATTCTCCGACGGGCTTAAGTCAGACACAAAAGTAACCAAGCCGCAGGGATGTCCAATTGTGTTGCTGGTTTACTAAAGCACCTGCTGGAAAAGTCTTGAGCTCAGGAACTAGGGAACTGGAACTTTCCCAGTGAAACATCCCATGGTTCTGGAACAGAACCCTGTGGTGAAGACATCCTCTAGGCTCCTTTAGTCTTGTTCCGTAATGGCTACCCTGCAGGGTACCATGACTCCTGTCTGCATTCCCTTGAGCCAAGCCAGACCTTCTCAGACCTTCTCATCATGTATGTTACGCCAGAGCAGTAAAACTTCCCAGACCTGCTTACTTAATGAGCATTACTCCTCTTGAAACAAAAGTTAGCCCTGCAGCCTCTCATAGTAGTTGAACATTTCAAATGATATATAAACACAGATATAACAACCACCAGAAGAATCCCTTTATCAACATCCACCCCTCTCCATATATTGCACATATATGAGGGCAAACAACATTTTGCCCCTCGGCCAGGGCTGTGGATGAAAGCACTGACCAGTGGGTTTGGTTTATGACTAATGCCCCACAGCCAATTGATTGGCCGGTGAGGGTCAGAGATAAGATGGTGGACCCGTTGGCCAGAAGAGCCAGTGACCCCTCAACCATCCATCTCTGTTTTCATCTTTCTCTGACAAATGTTTGGTGCCTGTTTCCCCTATTAAATTTCATTCCTTCGACGAAAAAAGCAGATGCCGCCAAGCATTGACCTTCCAGCTTGGTTTAGTATGACATAATACCACGCCTACTTTCCCCCCTATCATGGTTGGAATTTTAAGGCCATAGAAGTGGACATTGAGGGCATTGTAGCCATCGTACATCTCCTTTCATAGTGTCAGGACCACTGCAGTGATGAGTAATGGGATCTACTGGCCCATATTGAATATGCTTTAGAATGCAACTCAGGGGTTCAAGCACATCACAATAGCTAATTTCATAGGTTAAAATACATAGTCCAGTCTCGTATTTTCCCTCAGAGCGACACTAATTCAATGATACTGCAGCAGTAAATAAAAATCACCAGTGTATAAAAAGTCATATATTTTAATAGAAACCTGCCTTTTCTAATGTAATTGACCCTAGAAAGCATCCAATGTAAACAACAGCATGACAGTAATAGCAATAGTAAGATGCACAGAGGCATTAAAAACAAATGGAAACATGTTAAGATTAACTTTAGAGGCTTGTTGTACATTGGGAAGTTGCAACCGACCAGGAACTAATCTGTTGTTAGAGATAATGGTATTTAGATTTCCTGAAGAATCTTACCACAAGCTTACCACATTGTGTGGATTATAAACACATTGTGTTAACATGCAACACACATTGGGTTAAGTAACTTTGGGTATGCGTGGGGTAAGTAAGGCTAAAATCAGATTAAACTAAATAAAAACAAGCTATACGACCAGCATCAGGCAAAAGAATGTCCGCTGTGAGTGTCTCCTTTATATTCTTCTTGCCGGTTTTAGCAAAAATAAAGAAATGTCTGTGATATATTTGCTGCCGGCAACTACCCAACTAGCTTACTCCACTGGAAGCTCTCCAGGGTCCGACACAGTCGTGCATGCATAGTGGGTGTGTTATTGTTTTGACTGTTGAAACTGTCTGTAACATTAAATGATGAGATAACAAAGTGTCAGTTGAAGTGTTTGATCAGTTTGTGTTAATATACAAACTGTAAACATAGTCTATAGTCTATTTACTGACATGGCTAAAAACAGCTAGAAAATAAGTGATTCAAAAGATGTAATTAAAATAAATATACGTGTCAATCATGGGCAAATTACTTTACAATATCTCTCCTCTGATTTAAAAAAATTGTCGTATTCATATTCTTAAACATAGCAAAGCCTTGTAGGATTTAATGAATTGCAATGTTCAGTGTTCAACATGCAAATGTTAAATTACCCATGACTTAACAGGAGCAGTTCCTCACTGCTCAATTACTATTTTCTACTGGTAAATGTTACTGTCATGTTAGTTTTATACTTTATACACAGGATCAAGGTATATTCTCCTATCCTGTTCCCCAGTTACTGTATATAAGTAGAAGAAACTATCTTGTACCAGGGGACAGATGGATTACCACAAAGAACATCATGTTTGAAAAAAACAGGAATATACATGGCAAAATATCCCCTTAAAGTTTTTTTTTTAAGATAAGTGATTTCAAGCTAAGCAGGTCCAGACCCTTGAGAACCATAATGTTCATAGTGATTATGATTAATAGGATGTTAAAGCCTGTCCAGGCGACGCACCTCTCACTAATGCAGCTATTGTCTGCCGAGCCTTTATGCTGACATTTCTATTATATTGCATTATGTTTCCACCGCATTCTATCTTCCTCTATATATTGTCTAACAAACCACCTGGGGCCTATTAGCCTATCAACCATGCAATGCTAAATCCCTCTCCCAACAAGATATCCTGTTTGGATTCAGGTGCGCTGCAGCCAGGTGCTTCTTCTTTCTCACGCTGTTCTGTAATGCAAACGCTCCCAGCAGAAGTTCACCCAGTCTCAGCCCGCTCACCAAACAAGTAATTTGCCTAAGCAGTCGGATGCATTTGTTTGCATTGAGAGTTTAGCTCCGCGGGGCACGGAGGATGCTAATTGTGTTGACTTGGAGGGGGTTCCATAGGTGTGTGTGTGTGTGTGGGGGGGGGGGGACACCTGCATGAATAAGCTTGCGTCACGGGCACACCTTCAGTGTGGCTCAAGTCAGGCCGGGGGGACGGAGGAAGACAGTGGCCCACCTTTCCTCATGCAGGGTTCTGGGCCACATGGGGCTAGCATCCTGCAGAGGCATTATTCGTTTGATTTAATGTTAGTAATTATGCTGCCAGCGTGAACCCCATGCCATTAACAAAACAGAGGTGGAGACAGATAGAGGAAATGTCAGCAGGGGTTTATTCCTACCCAACCATGTTAATGTGACCTGCGACAAATACATACTAGATGGTTCAGTTTAAGTTTAGATTAGCTGATGAAAGTACAATCATATACACGTGTTAAGTAAATCCTCTCCTATTAAAAGATTCATATCACTTATTCTAAATACCTCTTTAATTTAAGATATAAACGAGACTTGGAAATTAGGCTATCCCTTTGAAACTATATAAACCAATGCAGGAGGGATTGTTTGACAAAACAAAGAGGCTTTTAACCGCCGTCTGAATAGGGCCCAAACTGCAGCAACCACAACAACCTAAGTCACTGACACAATATGGACAGCTAAGCTAAAACACAAAAAAGACATCTGTGAGATCATAGCAAAAGGACCATTTAATTATGTTATGAAGGGGCTGTGGTCAGTGCTGGCTGGGCAGTAGCCATTGGATCGGTCAGCGTGGAGAATCCCCCTGTGCTCCATCATCATGAAGGCTGTGTCCAATTGCTTTATGTCCGAGCAGCAGGTAGCCCTGGCGGACGGGGTCACAGCACTGACCGCCTCGCCCTATTGGCCCAGGGCCTCCGGCCAAGGTTCACGGGTCAGGGCCTTGTCCGGACGCAGGCCTGACTCCTGGCCAATAGGGCGACCTGGTCAGTGGTGATAAGTGGCTGTGGGCGAAGGAATGATTTATAGACAAGCCGGATGGGGAGAATACCAAGAGGTTTTGCTGATTTCTGGCCAAAGTTTCCCTTAAGCCTTTCTTAAAAAGATGCAATATGTTCATATTTATCTTATCCCCCACCATGAGCACTCGACTTGAACTTAGTTTCCCGCTTTACAGACTCGTATTCATTTAATTTCACAAATTTAATGCTATTGAGTCATCTTTTATTCTTCTCGGCCATGTTTCCCCCGAATCCGTCTGCTAATCAACACAACCTGGCAGTTTTTTTTGATGTATCAGTGTCTTTACATCCTTTGGATTGCGGTTTTAAAAACTCTCTATGGCAAAAATTAAAAGACGAGCTTGATCTGTCAGCCTTTCACAAACTGTTTATCTCTTGCCAACCTATTTAAGTGATTCCATCAAACCAAAACACTTCAGAAGTAAGTACGCCTTACAACTGTTCTGGTCATGGAAGGCAGGAAACTGTGATTGCCCTAAAGGGCATTTTGTTCTTGTTAGGGTATTGCGAACAGATGGACTTCATACCCACTTGCCCAAATGAAAGATGGCATTTCTTTTTTTTTTTTGTTGGATGAAGGTTAAAGCAACACAGAATACATAAACAAAGCCTCTTTTAAATGATCTCACAAAAATCAAATCACGAGAGACTATGCTACCCAGGACATGCTCATGACTCACTTTAGCCTAATTTATCTTAACTGGAAGAGCATAATGTTGAACTTTGGCGAGGACGCCAATACACATAAGATGTCACCAGAGATTATCGGTGTGAACAGCCACGTTTTGCTTTGTATCATCACCCAAAGTAAACACTGGGCAACATCATAAAACTTCAAGGAAAAACAGCTGGCTAGTGCATATCACCAATAATGCAGCAATGTGAAGTGCTGGAGAACAAACGACGTTGTTCTATGTCACCACAAATGCGAAGCCATTGGGGCACTTCTCATACATTCAAGGAGTGATAAACTATTCTGTGACTGGAGAAAGGGCCCAGCATGTGGTTTATTTTTTGGGGGACACACTTAGAGGTCGGGCGGTCATCCCCAGGAGTCTCTGAAAGTATTCTCCGGCCAGAATCAGCAGCTGCCAGTTGCACGTGGGTGGACAGTTTGTATCCCATAGCCCGCAGAGCTGAAACCTATGGCCATGAAACCTCGGCGCCCTTTCAGCTAATTGTCTGTGGGTTGCTTTTGAATTTATTGGCAGTCGTGGTGATATAGTGCTTCTATTGTGTTCCTGGCCTATTGTGGGCTGCAGTAACTATGACCCCCGCTACCGCACACTGCAGCTCCAGAGCTGACCAGGGGCCAGAGAGATGTGTGGCACCCAGCAGGAGTGCCCTCTTCGTGGGCAGGCGAGGAGACCTTTACAGGTGCCTTAGCTCTTCTCTTAGCAACGCCCTGCTGTTAGTAATTTGTTGTCTCCTGCCGGGTGCTTTTTGGAAATGTCAGGCCCGGGCCCCTGATGAGAGATTTGTTGATATGATAACTCGATTACGTCCCAGGATGGATGACACAGTGGCGGCAAGCCAGCAGCGCCCGGGGAGGCCCTGATTCCCCTCCTTATCCTCTCCTAGGGAGGCCAGCACCGAGCACAAGCACGAGGCATGCGGCTCCCATAACCTTGCTTGCTGGGCACCTGGTAATTGCTTGGAACTCATCAACCAAGTGCAAAGCCTTTATCCTTTTTAATCGCTCTGGTATTGCTATTGTGTGAAGTCCTAATTAACAGTCCCAATGGTAAGTTCCTTAAGTTTACATGGGATTCATCCACGATTCATCAACTGAGTAAAACACACTTTGGCCCTGTATCCTTCTAATGGCCAGGCACTATTTCCCAATTAACACTAAAACGGGTTGATGTATGCCATGATTTGCTGGCCGCTAGCAATATTCAGCTTAAGGAGGAGATGAAGACAAAGTTTTAGACGCAGTAAATTGGTAATTCATTTTACAACATCAAAGCATGGTTGATGTTGGTGGGAGGAGGGATATGGGCTGAATCCCAGATAGTCAGACCGGTATTGTGAGCTAAGACTCACGAAGGACCCACTAATGTGTTCTTCACCTCGCTCCATTTCCGAAATAATACAAGCTCACCGTCAGAAGGGGTTGCATTCTATGCTCCTTGACTCTGTGGTTAACTTGGAGACTCAGGGTGGATTTAAATCAAAAGAATGCAGAGGCTTCTAAAAGCTCTGGCGCATCCACCCAGGTGTAACCCATCAGTAACCCACTGGAGAGTTAATTAGAGCTAGTAAGTTAACGGTAGGGCCGTGTTTCTCTCACACATTTCAGCAGTCCTAACTAGTTCACAAGATGCTCTTGCTGATTGGTGGGTTGCTATTTTCCATTTGAATTCACAATACTTTGCCAGTTTAGCCAAAAACTACAATCCAAAAATTAAGGTAGTAATTATTTTTGAAAAATAAGGCTGATTTTTTATTTTCTTTTATAACGTCAACACAGAAACGTCCACACATAGACTGTACTGCCTAACTTGGAAGCCATATAACTCAATTGTTGTCTAAACAACTAACAAGTACAGTTACTTTGTTTCATATAATTCATCACTACAATGAATAGGGAATTAAGTTATTTGATTTATTTAACAAAAAAAATGCAATGTCCACATTCGTGATAATAATCAATTATGCTGACCAAAGCAACAGCACAGCTCTGTGACTTGTTTTAATATATGTTTAGACAATGCTTCTATGGCTTCGAAGCTAAGAGATATATATTAGCTAAATTGTAAAATGTTATCTATAGAAAGCTATAAGAATTTTTTTTATTTATTTATTTATTTTTTTAAACACGCTGGCCCCATCTTTTAAGTGCTTCTTGTTGATCATAAAATGGCAGCAAAATCATCACTTCATGGCAGTCTTGAACTGTTAATCAATGAGAGCTGATTGGTTGACATCCAAATAACACCCTCAACAAAAGAGTAAAAAATAGGGCTCCCCAGCTGTCTTCATACACATGCACACAACTAGTACAACACAACTACCCTAAGCCACAAAGCCAGGCAGCGGCCCAGACAGGATGTAGCACATGTGTATCACATTAGCTAGGCCTTTCCCAGCTGGCAGACCCATAGGTGATATTAGATCTACAGCTGGCCTGCTCCCTGCACTGCCGCCCGCCCTCCGGTCATCTCACTGACATTTCACACATCCCTCCGCCTGCCTCACAGTCCCAGTCACAGGTGGGAATGCCTTCACACAGAGTAGCAACAAGAGAGTCTCTTGTAGTGGGTGGGTGTTTTTTTCCCCCTGTGGAACCACAGACAGGGGAAGCTATTCAGTCTGGTCCCATGGGGCAGCCCTGCCAGGTCAGCCAGAGATGTGAAGAAGGCGAACCATCGCGGTCCACATCAAAGCCCCTGATAGACACAGAGTGGAGCAGAGGTCAGGTGAACATTCCAGTTTTGGGAATAGGTGGAGCTCCAGGTTCAGGCTTGGGAGAGAGGAATTCTGATGGCGAAGTATCGACACGGAATATCCGCCGGTCATCCCTGAGTGGTTACGGGGAAGTGGAGAGCACGAAGCCTGCCATCTGACCACGTCTAGAGTGGTCTTGTGAGGAGACACCCGTCTAAAATATCCTCGTCAAAACAGGAACATTTTTCTTTAAAAAGTCAACTTTGGTAAACACAAGTGATACCTCACAGGTGAGCTAGAAATACTAGATCACTGTGTTGGACATTTGACAGACAGCAGGCTGATTCTGAGGCTACAATCTGAGAAATACCAGCACCCCCATTATTTAATTGGGGGGAGCAATGTTATGGTTTTGCTACAGCATGTTTTGTCTTTAAAAAAATAAACTCACCATCATACAGTGTCCTCAATGAGGTGATTATATTTAAGAAGCCTATATCAATGATCAATTATACTATTTTGAGCAACTTACAAAAACAAGTAATACAAAGTAATACACATTTTCGAGTTTTTGAGTTGGTTCAATCGAACCCGTCGCTGATTGTTTCCCAAAGCAGCATGAATCCACACAGGAGTGAGTCTGTGAGCAGGTGAGTAGCAAACCGGGTAGTTACTTTGGTAACGACCGAAAAAACTCCTCAAATAATGTCACACACACACATAATAGACAGTGAGTTAACAGTAGCAGTACGAGTCAGTGTTTAATTCGCCATGTATCCGATCCACTGATCTTAATTTCTGAAACGGTTTGCTTCTTACTCGGTCTTCTCCCGTTAACACGGCTAACCAACGGAGGTTGGTAACGTTAGTTGAGGCGACAAAATGCAAAGTTTTTAGGCAAAAACAGTTTATCTTTAAGGATTATATTGATGCCGAATTGCCAAGAACAGTGTCAACATGTGACGCCTTTTATCTTGTGCTCTAGAGTTATGTATTTTTACAGATAGATAGGAAATTGTTAATATGTCATATTTTTTTAAGTGTTTTGCGTAGGATAATATTTTTCTCCGGAGAGCGCAGGGAGCTTCAGTTTAATTGAAACTGCTAATATGTATATTTTTAATGTTTTGTCACCACTTCAGAAACACAAGCACACTGCTAAAGTATGACTGTTAGTTATTGGTTTGATTGATGGTTTAAAAATTTGTGTTTGTATTGATTACTACTATTTTAGGCTACATAATGTTTTTATGAATATAATTTTAAAGATTAAATGTTAATCTTTCCCCATTTTGGTATAAATGTGAATCGCGGTCGGATAAAAAAAAAAAATGTTTGTAATTTTTGAAACCTTATTAGTCACAATAATGATTGCTAATGAGAAGCTAATGGTCAGAAGACTATGAACTACATTACCCACACTGCTGTGCCATTCATCATCTTGGCGCTGTGCCATGCACTGTGTAGTTTTCAGCCTTCTGAGACCAGAGCTTATTTTGGCAACACAATTTTCCTATGTAAGATATAATTAGGGAATTTATGCTAGACACCAATGGCGGTTAAAGGTGCAATAAGGTGCTTTCGTCCCATAAAGAGTGTTTATTGCCCTCTAGTGGTGTAGATGGAGCAGTGTCAATGTTAACTCCATCCGCTACGTGGCTAATTAAGAATAAGCTAATAATTGCTCTTTCTGTACCTACAAAGTGAGTTGACTCTCCAGCTCACATAGTATACATGGCTTAAAACATGTTGCTTTTTTCAACTAAAACATTATTTAGGTCACCTTTAAATAATAAATGCCAAAAACACTCTATATGTCACACACACACATAATAGACAGTGAGTTAACAGTAGCAGTAGCAGTATAAATTATATTTATTTATTTATATATATATATATTATAAAAATAAGAAATAATTGTTCAGGATAATAGTTAGTAAAAATGTTGTGATAATATTTGATAATGATAATCTTCCTGCATTGCTATGTATGCATGTATATTTGGCATATATTGCATAAAGTATATATATACACTTTATGCAGAAGGTCATAGTTTCCACTGCTTTGGTTTACGATGGCATTCCTCCCACGATGTGCCAGAACACCATCCTTCTCAAACAGTCACACCTCAGTTTGCGGTGTTAAGAGTGACGCAGGAATGGATGTCGTCAATTAACCTTGCAAAAAATCATGCCATGACTCAAAATGTTGTTTTCCAGTAGACTTCTACAAAAAGAGCAGCGGACGTATTCGTCCAAGATCCAGAAAATACATCAAAATTGGTTTCAAACCATAAAAACAAAAAAGGCACTGCTAAACATACAGTAGTGTTAAACATTAAATAGTGTACTAACCATACAGTATTGTATGGCAAGTGTGTCTGTGTTTCTGTTTGCAAAAGAACCCTGCCTTCAACAGCCATTCAAACCGACAAATTGCAGTTTCTGTTTTCTAATTAACTCTAGTTAACTCGATCCTGTCTTTGATCGGTGGTTCTGCAGGGTCTCCTTTACAGAGGTGAGACCCTTTAACTGTGAGCAAATCCAGTAGAGCCTTGCTCAAAGGAGAGCAGTGACACACTGCTCAAACACATTACAGTACCTGAACAGATCTGGTCAATTCCACCCCATTCTGAAACCAGTTCCATCCTGCTTACCACCTATACTGCTTACTACAATATTGTGTAAAACAGTTTGCTTTCCAAGACCCAATGCGACGTGAAATACAGTGTCAAGCATTGTCAAAGAACCGTAAGCCACAGCTAAATGTCCACTGAACCATGTCCCTGCTGAACTATGTCTCCATTGTGGTCCCCATTAATACATCCAGACGGAGCCATTGGAAAGCAGTATAAAGACATTTAGCTGTTCGTATCGTCTATCAAAGCTGTTTCAGAAGTGGGCTGGCTCCTATTTAATGTTGACATGGAAGACATGGCAATGGAACAGAACTACCTAATCACACACAGACAATAATACACTTTTCCATGCTTATGCTTCAAAAGGAACCCCCCAAAAAAGTCTTACATCCAACATAGAAATTCAACCCACCGCACAGAAAGTGATCAACATTCAGTTTAGAAAGCAAAGGCGAATGTTTTTCTTTTCATTGTTTGAAAGAAACCAAATCAGTGAAGCCTTCTTTAATCAGGACAGAAGGAAATAGGCAAGACGGCAACATTTCTGTGTGAGAGCACAAAACGCTCGCCTTTAAACGATTGCTCTTCTGGGGCGCATTTCCAATGAGGGGGTCAGACAAGTTAAGGCTTGCCCTGAAACAGACACGTTCTCCTTTGTCAAACCAACTTTTTTCCCAGCCACGGCGGATCAATGGAATCTGCCACAAGTCACCCACTCGCTGTCAAACACCAGAGTGATGAGCCCAGGGAACCAGAGTGGGGGAGGAGCAGGAACACAGAATTATGTCAAGGAATCTCATCAGGCAGTTGGCATTTTAATTTGGGGGAGGGGCAATGGCAGGGAGTGAGTGGGTGGGAACGTCCTGGGTGTTTCCAGGACAGGGGGCAAACGAGATTAAGTTGGCAGATACAGTACGCTGGCATCTGTCACCTGCCATAACCACAAATGCCACATGTCCAGGAAACAATGTAGATAAAATACTTGAAAAATAGAATGGTACTAGAAACAAACAAAGTTTTTTGATCTGTGACCCCACCCACCCCCTCATGCATACACAGTCGCAAACAATTAACATTTACATTTGCAGCATTTAGCAGACGCTTTTATCCAAAGCGACTTACAATTTGTACATTTGTCAACAGTTGAACCGGTTAACCACCAGTTTTACAAGTAGATAACATTCTCCAAAATAAGGACAGCATC
>JAOEHI010052891.1:0-15970 GCA_025447815.1 Percopsis transmontana | reverse complement strand
TGTGTGTGTGTGTGTGTGTGTGTGTGTGTGTGTGTGTGTCTGTGTGTGTATGTGTCTATATATATATATATATATATATATATATATGTATGTATGTATGATCTTGGGGTTACATTCCTCCATACCTAACCCAGCCCCTCCCAATATCATACCTGCTGACAAAGCTCTCGGGTGGGACACACTATGACGGCGATGGGCCCCTCACCGGCCTCCAGCTCCTTCTGGTCCATGATGTGAACCAGCATGGGCCAGATAAACGCTGCTGTTTTCCCACTGCCAGTTTTGGCGATGCCGATCATGTCGCGTCCAGACAGAGCTATAGGCACTCCCTGCCCCCCCGAGAACAGAACAGTTACAACAGCGCAAAAATGTTTGAACTTTGAACTTCTATGATTTGATAATTATGATTATTCACTCATTAAGCCTAAGTTTCTACTGTTTACGTGCTTACTGCCCATTTACATACGTCTTTATCCCATTTGCAGTGAGACAACAACAAAACCTAATAGGGAATAATTCAGTAGTACGGGACCGGGTGGTGCGACACACCTGGCACTGAATTGGAGTAGGCTGGGTGTACTCGGACTTGCGGATCTGGTGCATTAGCTGCTCATCAAAGCCAAAGTGGGCAAAGCTGGTGCACAGTTTGGGAGCGGCAGCACCAGACACCTGGAAAGGTATAATGAAAACCAAACAACACTGGGAATTATGGGAAGGATGATGATGTCACATGATGAAGGCCCATAGTGCCAAAGAAAATATTCCTAGAGAGATTGCTCTCTTGGTGCTGGCTTGAACACGTGTGGTGGGACGGGGACTTACCCTCAAGTTGAGCTTATTCCTCAAATCCACCACTTGACTTCCTGTCAGGACGTTCAGCTCTTCATGCTCATTGTAAAAGTTCTTCTCAAAAGGTGGATAGTCAATCTACGAACGAAGACAGCAAAAAAAAAAGTGTACTTTTACCACATTCCTATAGGATAGTGGTCTAGGTGTTGGACTCCCCTATCTGCTCCATGTAATAGCAGCATGTAATTGTAAGTCGCTTTGGATAAAAGAGTCTGCTAAACGACCACATTGTAAATTGTTTGGTGTGCACCCGAGTGTTGGCAACACAAGTGCACACCGAACAATGTGTGTGTGAAAACACCCTGAGGTTGTAAATACAGTTTAGCCGGGGCACCAGCAACTTGTCGCGAGCATCGCGATGCGCTAGCATCACGCTGCCTTCCAGTCTGGTCCTGTTCCCCATTCAAATGTTTGGCTGGTTACGTGACTAAATAATGGTTCTGGTGAGGTTCTGGATGTGCTTACAACATATCCAATTGGATGTGTCAATTTCCCTTGGCCTCTTTGGAACGAAGGCCACCCAGCACCATGTCTGATGATGATTCTCATGTGACCCGTTTGTATTAATTCAGGGGAACACTGTGCCGATCAGTAGTCAATCAGACAAATCTGTAGGAATAATGGAATAATGTGCTAAACATATTATTGGGAACAGAGACAAAACGGTTTGGCAGGCAGTGAGATGCTAGCACGGCTAGCGCAGAGCTGATTGCAGTTAGCTGATAGCCAGGCTACATACATTTAGGGGATACAAATGTTTTCCCTATTTTGAATGAAGGGCCTTGTGAAGCCCTTTGAGGCTAAATTTTGTGATCACAAATAAACTTGACAAAATGTCGTGTCTGCTACAGTCAGCTCCAAGTTGCCGAGGCTCACCTCAGAGTGGTCGATCGGCGGTAAGGGCATGATGATCTTCTTGGTAGTGGGGGCGATCGGGTTGCCATCGCTGTCATATTCCACGTTCTCTTCTTCCTCCTCCAGGGTCAGCCCAGCTGTAGGGTTCTCTGCCATGTAGCGGAAGTAGGCTTCCTGCAGAGAACACAGCACGGCGTGTGAACCTCTCCAACACTTGCCTGTTAAACACAGCTCCCAGGCTTAGCAACAGAAAAGACCACCAAACACCCAATGAGAACTTCTGAAATAGCATGGCACTTGCATATGGAAATCAACTACTTATGGTGCATCTTTGTCCCTTTGTCAAACGATGTACATAAAATATAAAGTATACTGAATATGCAACCTGAATTGTTGAGAGTTGTTCATAACATTTTTAAGGTGGAAATGTTTTATTGCTGAAAACCTCTAATCAGGGATGTAGTGGATTAGGAACTTTGGACGTTTCACTCACTTGTTCATCCTCTTCTTCAATGTCATCACGAATACCCCTGGAAAGACAAGCGGAGAAAAAAAAAACTTCCCTGCAACTCATTCACATACCCAAGGCAGCCCTTATCCCTAAATGGTAACTTATTCGGGGACACGTGTTGTTACTAAAGCTAAGATTGCTGGATGGTGGTTTTCTTGGGGGTCAAATTGAGTTGGAAAAAAATATTGCCCAAATAGCCAAATTGTTACAGTTTTCCTTTGTTGTAGTGGATTCATAAAATACACGGGGCAATAGTTTGAATGTAAGTTACCGTTTTGACTTTTGATCAAATCAATTTTCATAGCCATAGTTTAAATTTGAGGACTCACATGAGGGCCTTAGAGTCTAACAGGGAAAAAAACACAACAGAGTAAAAATAAAGTCTTACTTTTCACATTTTTTCTCCTTTTCTTCTAGTTTCCTCATGTCTTTGGCAGCTTGGTTCTGAAATCAGAAAGAGATTTTTGGAGAATAGTATAGCATTCTCCCATAACTGTAATGGCCAGGGCCAGGGGCAATACAATACCTATAAATGACCTTTGTTATATCCCAGTGTATTCCAAGAAGTTATTATTATTCATATCTTAGCATTCTCTTAAAATAAGGTTATTATTTTTGCCCATTATTTTGGAATTTATGGTTGGCGCTTTTATATTGTAGGCTACACGCCGAAAACAGGAAATAGGTAGATTACGGCAGTTGCCCGCATGAAAAGACGTGTCCGATCAACGTTAAAAGTTAGAATATGAAAGTAAATAATTTACTCATTTAGCACCCAGCTGAGAAGGGCACATGGTTTGATGTATTTTCGTTTCATGTTGTGTTTAATATCGAATCATATTGTGATACTCTTTCATGATTTTACATGAGTTTTGCGCTGATGTGCTTTAACTAGCATCACTACTGTATTAACCTAACTCGAGGGAATTCTGGCAGTTATGTCCGTTGGTACAGTATAAAGAAATGCAGTTGTGTGTTTAGCAGTAATTGTAACATTAAACATTAACAACATTAAAATTGTTTAAAACTGCATATTAAACATAGACTTACTGTCACTAAATATATACCTACTTATAGCACTCTTGTCAGAGGTTGTCACTAACTTAAAATGCTAAAAGGTTGATATTGCATGATTGTATGCAGGGAGAGTAATACTTTTACTTTATTTTATTCCGTAGCTCTTACGGTGTGTTCAAAGTGTGTTCACAGCTTCCAAGGAGCTACGGTATCGTTTACTTGCTTCTTAATAAACACATTGTGGACCATCAGTATAAGACTTGACCATCATTCAGCCGGGGATGCTACAATACCGATTATTAGTCAAAGTCAAAGAGAGCGATAATCAACATCTGAGGCCGATATTCATTTGCAGGTAATATTAACATTTGGGTCAAAATTTACAGTAACACAAACTTTCTTTAAAATGAACATACGATTAGATTAAATTCTTAAAAACACATTATTAAAAGGAATGAAGATGTGAGATTTTGTTAGTTTGAAAATTAACAAATCTTGGAAGTTAAGTGAACCTTAACTTCCAAGGTTCACTACCTTCACTACCTTCACTTCACTACCAGCAGAGATGAAGAAGGACTTTGTAGACACATTAGACGCATGTTTATGAAACAACGGTAGTCACTGGAGGATGAATACAACTCATTGTCCGGCATGTTATTTATGTTCTACCTCACCTCAACCTGTGCCATGAAAGCATCCAGCGGGTCGTCCTCGCTGTCTGAGCCACCGCCAGACTGCATCTGTTGCCTTGTGGGCGAGTTCTCAGCTGGAATATAGGGCAGATCCACGTTGCTGCTGGACTCCTCCTCGTCGTCTTCAAAATACCTGGATGAAAATAGAAAAGGCATGGAACCACGTCTAAGATTACGGGCAGGATAGTCTCGGGGGGCAGGGTGTTCAACTCCCAGCCGGAAGGTCATGTGTCCGAGCCCTAGAGTCGGCCTGTAAGCATCTTTGAGCAAGATGCCTCACCCCTACCTGCTCCATGTAACACTTGTAGTTGTACTGTAGTTGTCGCTTTGGATACAAGCGTCTGCTAAATGACCTTATTGCAATTACATAATTGTACAGTTGTAGGATTGTACATTATAACAGGAATTACCTATACAACAATAGGCCAATATTGATTTAAGAGTAGAATACCTATATTGTGTGTGTGGCATAAACAAGGGTATACACTCACGCATTTTCTTCATCAAAATTGGCTCTTTTTGTCCCTATTTTGTAGAATGAAGGGAGCTGCTGGTTCTTGCCATACCCCCCTGCTGCCCCTGTGGCTCCAAAGGATGTGTGAGATTTTTGAGGTAGGTGGGGTTCCTCTTTTTTACCTCCACCCCCAAGAGAAAACCCTCCAAACCCAAAACCTCGCTTGCCACCTGGTCCACCTTTATTCCAGTTCATGACTGTCCTGTAGAAAAAGAGTAGTATCATAAATTGTACAACACATAAATAATGATTTGTAGATTCGCCCGTAGGTGATCATTTCTTATCATGGGCCCATATCGATAGTGATTCCAATCCATGTTATAAATTTTAAAAAATTATTAATTTAGTTATCTTATTTTGATGCTCTAATAATACTTTGGTAAATATTTTCGAAAAATATTTGCAGGGTGCAATAATAAACAGACGACAAAGGCCAATATCATCCGGTACGCCAGGTAATGTTATTGATGTTATTGACTGGATTGCGTGCGAGATGTCATCAGCTAAACCGTGATCCGAAGATAGCATTAATGCTACATTAGCAGTGCGGGTTTGTTTCCTTGAATGTTTTATAAAGCTAAAGACGCAAAGCCCTAATATGTATTGTAACTGGTTAATAACGCTAGTTTTCCAAAACCCATCGAGCGTCTATGATCATTTAGGCCGCGAACAGGGCTCCGGTGTGTGCGAGCTGCAAGGCTCGACGAACTGCGTAACTGCGGCTTAGTTATGGTTCCCTCAAAGAGACTTGGCTGTTCATAATATCTTATATATGAAGTGCATACATTTATAATGTCGCTGCGTATACAAGCCAACAGTATTTACCTGTGTCTGATCCCAAATGTGCTAGGCTAGTTCGACCCAAACGATGCCCGCGTCATCAGTGTGCGTATATTCTTTTCATTTTATTTTTAAATAAATTGTTTTACAAATCATAGTAAAAGTGCACATTTTAATTAATTCAAATTAATTTGTAGAAATTGGTATTTAACGTGGGGTATGAAAATCAGAAAACTACAATATTAAACAAAAATTTACAAAAAATAAACATCCAGCATAGAGATTACCCGAAATGTCTGGTAAAAATATTGAATTGTAAATTACATAAAACACTGTTTTCTGTATTTCAGTTTATGTAGAAAAGGGGAGAATATCTCATATATCGCAGTAAATGTGCATTCATGTTCAACTTTCCAAATAAGCCTGTTCCAGAAAAGTTGTATGCATTTTTATTTTCTGTGTCGTAAATTGTGCGCGACGCGTTGCCCCTCATCCAATCGAAACGCAGGATTCTCAGAGCCTGTCAGAAACATCCCGCTGGTGAGGATGTTTAGCTAGCTAAGTTATCCTATAGCTGCCTGCAAAATACATTTGATCTTACAGCCGTGAAAACCATACAGGTTTGTTATTGCATTTATAGCATTCATTTTTTTCTTTAAAGGCTATAATTTCAATTTAAAGTAGCGCTCTTAGGTTCGTTATCTTATCGTCTCTTGCGACTCTTCACCAAAACCTAATGACAAATGGGTTTTATTTTGTACTGTACAGCCAGTTAGCTCGTTGTATACTGTTTCCATTGACTCTGGAAATGGCTAGCTGCAGTTACACTGCAGCAGAAAGAGCTAGACTGTTAAAGTTGCCAGATAACGATTCGTTTAACCATTACATAGGACATAGGACTGATATTGACCAAATGAACATGCTTGTTTCCTTTAATTACATACAATTGTGTCTGTTATAAGCAGAATCAAATTTGACTTCTGAATGTCGTGCACAGCCTAACATAATACACAGAAGCGTCCCTTGTTTGAGGGACACTCCGCCGTTTATGTGTACAATTAACTTTGTCATTGAAACTTTTTACAAAAACGTTGTTTTAATTTAAAATATAGAGAGCGCATGGCTCTCCTGAACGCCAGTGCTGAGTGGCTGGCATTCTCACGTCTCCCGTACCCCTCACCCCTCACGTACAGCTGTGTGCACTACTACAAACAGTTCTGTTTCAAAACATAAACCGTGAGCTTGGGGAGGAAATACGGCGGTAACGCAATTAAGGAGTGTACCTCTTTCTTTCCCTCTACAGATATACCTTGGATGTGTTCTTGAAATACTTTGCGTTCATAATCAACAGGATCCATGTCTTTTCTTGTAAGTGACAATTCTGCCTCGCTAATTGGTTATTTTATTTTGCATAAATACAGCGTCACATACAGTGTAAAAGAAAAGTTCATAAAACGGTTATTCGTCTCCTCTGTACCAAGTGACATTTATATTTGTAACCTCGCTAGTACTTAAATCAGCATTTCAGTCGGCACCTAAACACAGCCCCAAGAGAGGTCTGTTTTATGTTGATGCTAGAAACTAGAAGCATGGTGTCTTTTGGATCTTCCTTTTTATTCTACTGTTTTTCTCTCTTCTCCCCTCTCCCCCTCCATGTTTGTAACTAACCCTTGTGTCTGACAGCGTTGGGTATCAGAGAAATTGAGTGTGGAGAGCCTGCGGGATTTGGAATTATTTGGAGGTGAGATTCAAGGCGGGACGGGTTGCAGTGAGAGTAACCAACATTTTAATGCCGTAACCTACATGTTAGACAACGATGTACTTCTATGACTGCTTAACACGGATGCAAATCAAACGGTCCCAGAAGTGGCTTTGCTCCAAACAAATATGTGCGTGGCTGTGCTTCTTAAACCAACACCCTGTTTATAAACGGTTACAAGTTACAACATTTAATCAATGACGCATTTAGTGTTCGTAGAGATGCTTCAATGTGCTGCAGTTTGCTCGTCAGCAATGTTGACTAAATGTGTGCTAGTTGAACTTGTGTCAAGTAGCGTCTGTGTTGTTATTAATGCTTTTCTTGCCTTCTCCAATTATGAGCGCAAAATGATTGCTTGTGCTCGACTATTCCTTTTTGTTTGCAGTAAGTGTATATATATATATATATATACAGAACTTTTGACTTATAGTCTCATATTTTTGAGTTTCAAGTTGTATACGTGAAGTGGAAAGCGTTATTGCGTTGCTATTATGTTTGCAGCAGAGAAGTTTTTTTTGCAAACTCTTCCTTTTCTCTTTGGTCCTTCATGGCATAATAAGGAATATGATTTTTGTGCTTATTTTTTGTGTGGCTGCTCTCTGTTCCCATTGCATTACACACTAGCTTTTCAGCTTGATAATATTTTCTCTATATGCATCTAAAGTATTGTTTTGCGTAATGTTTCACCAGTTGGTTTATTGTCTTAAGCAATGTGTTTAGGTCAGATAGAGTTCTCTTTAAGTTATACTGAGCTGTTGTTACTCTGTAGCTTCCTTAACTGGGAGGAGAGGGGGGGGTCTAGGTGTTGGGTCGTGGGCTCCATGTAATAGCAGCATGTAATTGTAAGGCACTTTGGATAAAATTAAAATCTTCTAAATTACCTCATTGTAATGACCTGAATATAAGTCCTTACGCTGATGTTAGGTAAGAAGACAATTCATAGTTTGGAGGCAGCTGCCATTGACTTCTGTTGTTTCTTAAAAACATACATCTGATGTGTCTACAATGTTGACTGTAGTGTTTATTTTAAGATATATTTACATTTGGATAAAAACATACCTTTTTAAAATATACTTTCAAATTAAATTCTGATGTAACTTACACTACATACAGTGGAGTCCTCTATCTCTATCCATATTTCCCTTTCTATTTCTATTCTCACTCTATGTTCACACGAACCACGAAAGAGGGAGACAAAGTTAAGCTATTTACAGCGACAAGAGACAAGTAACCGTTGCAAAAAAACTAGACGGGGCGAAAATAGACTTGAGGTCTATTATATGCAAATACTGAGTGACGCGACAAAGCGCCTACCAATGGGAGTGAAAGCAGTAGGACACACATTGCTGAAATCCAAGCAATAAGTAACCAGGGCAGGATAGTCTAGTGGTCTAGGTGTTGGACCAACCGTAAGGTCGTGGGTTCGAGTCCCAGAGGTGGCCTACCTGTAAGCATCCTTGAGCAAGATGCCTAACCCCTACCTGCTCCATGTAATAGCACCATGTAATTGTAAGTTGCTTTGGATAAAAGCGTCTGCTAAATGCTGTAACTGTAACTGTAACCACAAGCCAGGAACGCCCATCAGCGACAAGCGACAAGGGTGTTTCCTTCTTTTGTCGTCTTTTGTCGTGAACGTAGGGTCACGCCCTGCTCATATCGGCCCATCTTTCCCACTGCTGGTGTCATCATTTATCAAAATCTAACACAAAATCTTCTAATCACCTGATGTCATCAACACAAGTAACGACAATTTAATATGATCATAAAGTCAATTTCAGATATTGTGCCTTATTAACTAATTTTACTGCCATTTTATAGTCTAAAATAATTAGGTTAATTGATCAAATTGTCTACAGATTACAGATGATCTGTAGACACATTAGAAGGCTTTGTAGACACATTAGACACGTTTCTGAGAAACAGTGGAAGTCAATGGGGGGTGAATACAAGTCATTGTCACGACTAGTCACGCACCTTCTATGAATGGGGGGCTAATTCATGGCGGACGTCTACAGGGGACTCACTGTTAAGGTAAGGAAGCTGCAGGGCTGAGGGTTCAGTATCGCTTTAATATGCACCAATAGAGAGGTAGTTTTGATATGGTCCTATTCTTCACTGATTGTACTACATTGGAAAGTTAAAGCCAAAATGTCCTGCAATGCAAATGCGGTGTCCATTGTTGGGTCATGCTGGTTTGGGCAAGTCCATGTAGTGGTTGCGGGAAGCCGGCGAAGTTCGTCAGTTAAAGAGAAGAGAACACAGACCCTCCTGTTGTGTGTTGTTCTCACACCATTGATGTGGTTTTTCTACCCCAGAGCAAGCTCAGGGATTCTCTCACAGGAATGTAAGTGTGGTACCGCTGTCACTGACAACCCCCCCCCCCCTCATGCATGCATGTGTGTGCACACTGTGAGGTTACTGAAAGAGCTCACCCTCCACGAGGCTGCGCGCGCATCCATGCATGAGCTTCTGGTCTGTGACATCGCTCCACATGCATTGTACCCCGAGGGTCATGTCATGCCGCCTCACTACTGGGGGGGGTCTCTCGCAGGGCAGAGGGTGTGGAGCATTAGACAGGGGATTGTGCTAATGTGTCATGTTTTCATTAGGAAACGTGTATTCAGGAGGCAGGGTGTTCCCCATAGAGTTTAATATGTGGAATGCGCAAAATGACATTATTATTATTATTATTATTATTATTATTATTATTATTAATAATAATAATCAACTCTCTTTGCATTAATATTGCTTTTTCAACTGCAACAAGCAGCTTGTTCTCAGAACTCCTCTTGCTTTTTTTATAAAAATTTTTTTTACCTATAATGTTTACCTAAAATCTATTTTTACCTTTCGTGACCCCCTGGGTGAACAAGGCTTGTTGTGTCTGAGAGAACGCCTAATCCTCTTACACAGTCTGCCTAAATAGGTCCCGCCTGAGTCTTCCGTGTGGTGGCGTTATGCTGTTTATTCCCTCACTAAAGGTCTCGACTAATATTTTTTTCAGACCGTTTTCGTGCACTCGTTTGTCTGTTAACATGGCCGGTCTGTTTCTGTGATGTGTGAAAGCCTATTGCCGGTGGTGGTGTCACACATTTTTATTAGACTGGATCGGCACTCTAGATTGGTGGATTGCAGGTAGATGGAACTGACGGGAGTTCCCATGTATTCAGTTCCAGCAATGCATGGCTATCCCTTCTGTGTAATTCATACAGTACACCACACAGGTGGAATAGTATGAAATCGCAGTCATATCAAATCGACATTCATCAATAACAATAGTAATTTGGTATATTGTAATTTATCTGTGAATTTTGACTCCCCACACATTTTGGTCGGATCAAGTTTATTTCTATAGCTCTTAATCACAGCTAACAGCCCACAGCATACATATATTCTATATCTACATTCTTTCTTTTGCTAGGAGACTAAAATAGTTACCTCAGGATGTGGACCGTCCTGATACTCTAACTCTATAAATGCTTCTCATGGTCACCATGGAAACACTGCATACGCCTATACATCTTGCTTTCTTGTTTGGCACCAACATGCTACTGCCGTCTGTTTATTTACATCATTTTAATGGCTCTATTTTTGTGAATCTGAGCAGTTTTAGCAAGGACGCCTAATTATGTAAGAAATGTTATCTTAACCCTGTCTCCCTCTTTTGTGGTCCGTGTGAACATAGGGTGAGAATAGACCTTAGGAGAGATATGGAGGGGAAGGGAGAGAGAGAGAGAGAAGAGATGAAGAAAGGGAAATATGGATAGAGATAGAGGTAGTCGACTCCATTGTATGTACTGTAAGTTATGCCAGAATTCAATTAAAGGTTTTATACAAGCATGTTTGCATAGGCCATCATCACATTGGCTTTGGTTTAGTTAGCGTATATTGCGCACGGCACTATAACAATAGTACCCACACTCTCAGAAACAAAAGTACAGGGAAGGTACATCTTTGTTCTTCAAGGTACACATTTTTCAAATGTACCCTCAAAGGTACAATCATGTTCCCATGCGGTACTAATAAGTACCTTTGACCTTTTACCTTTAGGGTACCACCCCAGGGACAAGCGCTTTTACCTTTTTTGTTTTTATATAGGGCCTTTTTTGTACCTTTTTTTTCTGACAGTGTACTGTAATGTGGCGCTTATTTTGTCGCACTTCACGTATTTACAAATGCTGATGGCACTATAGTCGACCATAAAGGTAACTAATTTATATATTCAGTAGTATTAACCTACAGTATTATTGTGTGTGTTATGTTTGGAATTTGTGTATTGTGTCATGCCAACATGCCAAAAAACATCACAGCCAGTGTCTAGAATGACTTGATTCTTGTGTAGGGCTCCACATAATCAATGAATCTGTAGATTACTCATTTGATATCAGTTTGAAACATAACTTTTCATTGCGTCATAAGGAACTAATACAGGCTTTCACTTTTGGTAAAGTTTTTTTTTTTTTTAGGGCAAATGAGAATTTATTATTATTATTATTATTATTATTATGTGATTACTGAAATGTAATAGATCAACATAAAAGTAATCGATTAACTGTTTCACTCTTAAACTTGCAATGATATTACCAGATTGTATCCAATACAGTATATCGTGTATATACATCCAGTGACCTTTAGTTAAACATGAGTCATCGCATCACAGAGGAGACATGTCTATTGACTCACAGCCCCACATTAAGCACAGGAAATGAACATCCCACTTGGGCGAGGGAAATGCGTAAAAGATTTTAATACCCCCCACCCCCCCTTCCAGTTAGGCCAGACAAGCAGCACCAACACACACAACCCGGGAAACGACTCGCCCTGCCTTCGGCTCTAACAGACCTACACAAAGTCAGGCCATGCCTTCACCCCGTGTCCTGCCCTCCGCACACAGGCCCATGAGGACAGCCAGGAGAGCCTGAGCTCACTCCCGCGGCGGGACACCATGGCCAGCTTCCTCCCCGACAGCGGCGCCTACGAGCTCCTCAGTGTTATCGGTCAGTGGAGCGATGGGGAGACACAGCGACCACGTTCGTGGTTGTTGTGGAACCGTTGCTTTCTCTTTTTGTTACTGGCCCTACTTGCTTTGCTTAATTAACGTCAGCTGGTAGTGGATGCTTTTCATCCAAACTTACAGGCAGGGGTTAGGCATCCTGCTCAGGGAAACAGTACTTACAGGTGGGACAAGGCCTTTTGTGTGGCAGTTGAACACCCTGACTGCTATACATCTCCGATATGGGTCTACCTGCTCCTATAGACTTAGACTTACTGTAACCCCTACCTGCTCCTATAGACATAGACATAGACTTAGACTTACTGTAACCCCTACCTGCTCCTATAGACTTAGACTTCCTGTAACCCCTACCTGCTCCTATAGACTTAGACTTACTGTAACCCCTACCTGCACCTATAGACTTAGACTTCCTGTAACCCCTACCTGCACCTAAATACTTACTGTAAGGGATTTAAGACAAGAGTGTGCTAAATGATCTAATTGTAATTAACTAACAAAGTTAGTTTTATTCCTCTTCCACCTTCTACGCAGGTGTGACAAGGAGCTACTCGGTTTATTTACCTTGAAAATATGAACCCTCTAGACCCTCAGGTCATCTGGGACCGGTCTGTTAACTGTCCCCAGAGTCAAAACAAAACTGGAAAAGCAGCATTTAGCGACTATGCAACAATAGCTGGAATAAACTTCCAGAAGCGTTGAGACTTGAGACCAACTCTGACTACTTTTTTAATTCAGACTAAATGCATATATGTTCACCTTTGCTTTCTGCTAAACTGCAAAACCTGCACTTTGATTTGTGCTATGCTGTAAAACATTTAGATTTTATTCTTTAATTTTAATTATTTTTATGCATTATTGCTAAATCCTGTTTTGTTGGACAACATGTTTTTATGCGAAGCACACTGAGTCTGCCTCGTGTATGAAATGTGCTCTAGAAATAAAGTGCTTTGCCTTGAAAATGAAGTGCTCTTATCGTTCCATCCATTACATGTCAGGGCACGGCCTAGAAGACTTGATGACGGTGAACATGGCGCGCTACAGACCCACGGGAGAGCACGTCGCCATTCGTCGCATCAACCTGGAGTCATGCACCAATGACATGGTCACTTACCTGCAGGTTTGCAAAGACGGTCCTTGTGTCCATTTTGTGGCGGCCGGTTTCTCTGCCTGCCTGCCTGGAATAATGTGGTTGTGCTCCTCCCTCCCTCCCAGGGGGAACTCCACGTGTCTAAGTTGTTCCACCACCCCAGTATTCTGCCCTACAGGAGTATCTTCATTGCTGAAAATGAGTTGTGGGTCATCACGCCCTTCATGGCTTATGGTAAGGACATGGATGGACTGGGGCCCAAACCGTAACTTATACCAGACTGGCACTGGTACTGTGGAGTCCACTACCAAGATCTGTTTTCTTTTCTAACTAATGAAATCTCTAAACATTGTTTCCACATTCATTCCTTTTAATTTCCTCAAAATGAGCAAACACAAGGCCCTTCGTAGGGCTCCAGCTCACTATTATTATCAATCTGTAGATTATTTCTTCGATAATTTAATCTGTGACTATGTTAGACCATAAAATGGCTGCAAAATAAGGTAATAAGGCACAAAATCGGAAATGAACTTTTGATATATTTTTTGGTTATATTAAATATGAAATTGTCTTGTGTAGAGAGAGAGAGAGAGAGAGAGAACGAGAACGAGAGAACGAACACACACACACACAGACAACGTGTTGGAGAAGCCATTTCCTCACTGTACCGTGTACCCCGCTACCCCAGGTTCAGCCAGAGACCTCATCAGCAGTCATTTCTCTGACGGTATGAGTGAGCTGGCCATCGCCTACATCCTGCTGGGCATGCTCAGAGCCCTGGAATACATCCATCACATGGGCTACGTGCACCGGTAAGCCGTGCTCGTACATGTGACAGTTCTTATTACATAAATATGATATTGGACAAATGTCATGCTGTTGGCTTAAACGATTAGAATCAGGAAGAGCAACTCCAGCTGTAATAGCAATTGAAAGTGAATATTTGACCAGGATCAAGTTGATCTTGCAATTACAGGCAGGTAGGGGTTGGGCGTCTTGCTCAAGGATGTTTACCGGCAGGCCAACTCCCGGCCTCGAACTCGTGACCTTGCGGAACAGTGTTCACCTTGGCCAATAAGACATCAGTGTGAGGGCCGCCACACCACCTAACCTGCAAAATAATGCAGTCCGTAATGCAATTGTATAAAAAAAACAAAACATTTATTTCTTCTTCCTTTCTACTCTTAAATCAGCTCTTAGAATATTAAGTAATTTGCTGTTAGCAATTATTGACTGTTTGAAGAGTGAATCACTTTTGATTATTGCAATTATTGACTGTTTGAGGAGCGAATGATAACTTTCGAGTGTTCTGCAAATGCATAGATAAAATAGCCTTGTTACATGATGCTGCGCTTATTCTGGAAGAATGTTATGTGCTTGCAAAAACTGGTGATTAACCAGTTCAACTGTTGACAAATGTACTAATTGTAAGTCGCTTTAGATAAAAGCATCTGTAAATGTAAATATTATATAGATGATAGGACCTACAGCTGTTTTCTCAGTAGTGGCTGCTTCTAACTCTACCTCGTTGTGGTTAAGAGGCTGTTAACAGGCATTATTATTTTGTACACTGCCACCTACTGGTGTAGTTGTGTTACTTGTATTCTTTGCTTCGGAACACTCATTTAAAACCACTGGATTTGACAGCGTGTTGTGATGGGTTCATGGGCGGCATTGCCCTAACCATGTCTGCTCCTGCGTAGGAGTGTGAAGGCGAGCCACGTGCTGATCTCGTCAGACGGACAGGTGTGCATGTCCGGTCTGCGGAGCATCTTCAGCCTGATCCGGCACGGCCAGCGGGCCCGAGTGGTGCACGACTTCCCCCAGTACGCCGTCAAGGTGCTGCCCTGGCTCAGCCCAGAGGTCCTGCAGCAGGTACGTGTCTAAATGCATGCCTAGTGCTAACCACGTCCCGCCCACAAATCTGTCAGGAAGTAAGAGGTACAACAACAGAGAGAGAGGAAATAAGCACATCACAATATTGTTGTGCCCAGCTTTAGTTGACGCTGTGTTCGTGTGTTCATTCCATCAGAACCTGCAGGGCTATGACTCTCGTTCAGACATCTACAGCCTGGGCATCACAGCTTGCGAGCTCGCCAATGGACATGTGCCATTCAAAGACATGCCAGCTACTCAGGTGAGGAGAATACAGGTTGCTAGTTTACCTGCTATCATCTGCTGGCGCTTCATTTTGGACAGGTTATAGTCCCCTTTTTATATGCAGCGTTGAAAAGCATTAGATGTTGCTAAATTCAGTTCTGAACATCTTCAGGATCTCGATGCAATTAGGTCATTTAGTGGACGCTTTTATCCAAAGCGACTTACAATGGCCCTAACCCTACTGTTACGGACACTCAAAAACCTGTTTGACTCAACCTAGCGGCCAACAACAAATAAAGGAGGATACCGGGCCCAAAGATTAGTTTAGCAAAAACGAATTTATTTACAAAATAACCCATACAGTAATCAAAACTATAGGAGTCAGGAGGTATGGCCAAACGCAACAAACGGATGGGGGAAAGCCGGGACCAACCAAGTAATGGGCCGTCGGCTCCAGAGATTTCCTCCATTAACCTACCAACACGTGTAAAACTAAACTAATGATGGTAATAATTTAACCATATACAAACGTTGAGGCCAGTCCGTGCTTTGAAGTGCTGAATCAAGAAACATATTTAATAGACAAACGGCAATGCAATGCAATAATTACAACGTGGCCACAAGGGAGCAATACGTTAGCTTCGTATTGTAATTAATGCTCCACGAAACCGTATTTCTGATAAACAATAGGATTGCTCTGGCTTATATAGCTCTAAGATTCAAAATGACCGCTCACAGGTAAGGTGATCATTCATTGGCTGGAGGTGTGGCCGCTAGGGCTTGTGGGAGGTA
>JAOEHI010052890.1:0-15972 GCA_025447815.1 Percopsis transmontana | reverse complement strand
TACCTCGGCCACCGATCTTTCTACTTCATAGCACTAATCCCACTAACAATCCTTATTCTATCCTCCCTTTAAAAAAATAAAATAAATAAATCTTTCTTTCTATTCTGCTAGATAGGCACAAAGAATGTTAAGCACTTTGTAGTTGGCAATTATTGACTGTTTGAAGAGTGATAATTTTAGATTTTTGTAAATATTAATCATTTTGAGGAACGAATGATACACTTTCCAGTAATGTCGCTTTGGTTAAAAACGTCTGGTAAATGCTTAAATGTAAATGTAAGTGTAAATGTTTATTTTAATAACGTTAGTTTATTAATCCACATGCCATAGATGGAAAACAGCATATGAATATTAAGCAATATCATGACTGTTAACGTTTTAAAAAAAGTTAAAATATTTTTATTGGCCAGAGGTGCAAAGTATTTTGGGCAAGCAGTGCTCAGATGTGCTAAACCCCATTTGGTGTTTATTTGGTGAAAATGCCCCCAACACCCTAAAACATCACGCGATGGGCTGCGATGGCATCGCTAAATTATTCAATACGAATGGCACATTAGACTTCCACCATCTGTAAGTGTTTTATCTATTAGTAAAAAACAAGAATTTCATGCTAACCCTAGATGGGAACATCCAGAGCATTTACTGTGTATGATGTATTATCTCCACTCGTTAAATATAAAAAAAAATAATACACAATTTCAGTGTGTGTGGTAACAACTTTGGGTAGTTCACATCAAAATGTATTTTTCCTTCAGCAAAATGATGGGCAGTTCACAGTCATCCAGTTGGTTGGCATGCTACGTGGCATAGCGTCCGGTATGAAATACCTGTGCGACATGAATTATGTCCACCGAGACCTGGCGGCACGAAATATCCTGGTCAACAGCAACCTGGTGTGTAAGGTGTCTGACTTTGGCCTGTCACGTTTCCTAGAGGACGATACTTCAGACCCGACTTATACAAGCGCACTGGTGAGTGGTGGTGGTTAAAAATATTTACATTAAAGGCCCAATTAATTATACCTACATGCCAGTGTTCTGCCCTGCAGGGTAATATGTCAAATATTGATGTTTATGGTACTGTAAACACCTTATTTTTGCTGTAGTAAGATGTGGAGTCAGATCTATGTTGATGCCGAAGCTAAAGATACCACTATATAGTCTGTTTTGCATAAATGCACTCTTGAATGTGACTTCTCTTTTCTTTTTTTTCCTTTTTTTTAAGGGGGGAAAGATTCCAATCCGATGGACAGCTCCGGAGGCCATTCAGTACAGGAAATTCACCTCCTCCAGCGATGGCTGGAGTTATGGTATTGTCATGTGGGAAGTGATGTCTTATGGAGAGAGGCCCTATTGGGACATGAGCAACCAAGATGTGAGTACATCTTACAGTACTTTACATGTAGGCTATTTGAACACGTCAGTAAACCTATAATTACCTATAACCTATAATTTTTTTAGATTTAAATACAAAAATCTGCCAAAATCAAATGTTCACTTTATTTTAAATGAACTATAAAAATAAAAATAAACTATAAAAATATATATTTTGATTGTCTTAGATGTAACATTTCTTTTAAAATAACATCTCATGAGGAAATATTTTGTCCAGATAAGGTGGCCTGGAAGCTACAGGACCACCTTGGTAGGAAGAAGGAAGTGATAATTCACTAAATAGACACACAATAAAATATTGTCAAGATATTGGTTTCACTACGTAACATTAGCAATGTGGAGCTCACATCAAGCTCAGTATGAACAAGAAGTTTCCAGGTTTATTGATCAACTACACGAACAGAGCAACAGCAATGAATGGTGTGATAGAATATGGTGATAGAGTTTATGCTTTAAACAGATGTCATTACCATGCAACAGATAACAGATACAGTCCTGCTTTCATTTTTTAATTCTATTTTTAGGTCATCAACGCCATAGAGCAAGACTACAGGCTACCACCCCCTATGGACTGCCCTAGTGCACTGCATCAGTTGATGTTGGACTGCTGGCAGAAGGACCGCAACAACCGACCAAAGTTCAGCCAGATTGTTAACAACCTGGACAAAATGATCCGCAATCCCAACAGCCTCAAAGCCATTACACCACTTTCATCAAGGTATGACAGAGCAACCCTTTGGTGTCCAAACAGTAGTAGTTAAACGCTGATGTTCGGCATTAAAGAATGCCTTGTTTGCGATGCATAATTGACCGGAAACTTCCATTGACTTTAATTTTTTCTTAAAAAACATAACTCTAATGTGTCTACAAAGCCGATCACTCACTCTATTGGTAATGTATTCTGTATTTATGTTGGTTTGTTATACAGTTGAGTATAGAGTTGTGGTCAGAAGTTTACATACACTTGTACAGTATGTCATGGCAGTTTGAGTTTCCAATAATTACTACAATTTGTATTTTTCTGTGATGGAATCATTGGAGCACATACTCCTTTGTCACAAAAAAAAAATCATGAAATTTGGTTATTTTATGAATTTATTATGGGTCTTCTGAAAATGTGACCAAATATACTGGGTCGAAAATATACATACAACAATGTTATTATTTGGTTAAATGTCCCTTGGCCATTTGAACCTCTATTAGGCACTTTTGGTAGCCATCCTTCTGACAAGCTTCTTGTTGAATCTTTGACCACTGCTCTTGACAGATTCGGTGCAGTTCAGCTAAATTTGCTGGCTTTCTGACACGGACTTGTTTCTTCAGCAAAGTCCACATGTTCTCAATGGGGTTCAAGTCAGGACGTTGGGAAGGCCATTCTAAAACCTTAATTCTAGCCTGATTAAGCCATTCCTTTACTGCCTTTGATGTGTGATTGGGGTCATTGTCCTGTTCAAACAAGTGCATCCAAGGCTTCTGGCTGATGATTTTAGGTTTTCCTAAAGAATTTGAAGGTAATCCTCCTCATTATTCCATTCACTTTCTGTAAAGCACCACTTCCACTGGTAGCAAAACAGCCCCAGAGCATAATACTACCACCAACATGCTTGACGGTAGGTACGGTGTTTTTGGGGTTAAATGCCTCACATTCTCTCTTACAAACATATTTCTGGTCATTGTGGCCAAATAACTCGATTTTTGTTTCATCTGACCACAGAACCTTCCTCCAGAAGGCCTTTTCTCTTTGTCCATGTGATCAGCAGCAAACTTCAGTCGAGCCTTAAGGTGCCACTTCTGGAGCAAGGGCTTCTTTCTTGCACGGCAGCCTCTTTATCCAATGGCGATGTAAAACACACTTAACTGTGGACACTGACACCTGTGTTCCAGCAGCTTCTAATTCATCGCAGACCTGCTTTTTGGTGGTTCTTGGTCGACTCCTGACCATCCTGACCAATTTTCTCTCAGCAGCAGATGATAGCTTGCGTGGTCTTCCTGATCGTGGCAGTGACATAACTATGCCATGCACTTTATACTTACAAACAATTGTTTTCACAGTGAATCTTGGGACCTGTAACTGCTTTGAAATGGCTCCAAGTGACTTTCCGGACTTGTTCAAGTCAATGATTCGCTTCTTCAGATCCCTGCTGAGCTCCTTAGACTTGCCCATCATAGCCCATCACAAGTGTATGTAAACTTTTGATCACAACTGTAATTTAGTACCCCATACACTCAAAAATGTTTTTTGTTTTTGTTTAACTTCTCTTGGAGGCTTGTGCTTAGCTACATTATATACAGTAGTTTTGGACTAGCATTTCACACCGGGACAGTTTTTCAAATTTTTCCAATGGTAAGATGGATTTTTCCTCACTTACGTCAGAATTTGATTTAGAGGCATGTAGTAGTTGGGATGTCACAACTAATTATAATCTGTCATGATTCAACATGCAAACCATAGGAGCCCATTCTGAAACTGAAGCATTTATATTCCTAAGTAAGTCTAAATTGTTGAACGATGTCTAAAAAGACAGCTATTGCTAACTTATTGTTAGATAATTGCTATAGGTAAATTGCTGTAGCTGGGTGGCTGGCTAAATCTCTCACGTGTATTACAGTATTAAAGACATCTATCTGACCAGGCTACCGGCCTCTGCTACCTGCTACAGCACATTCAAAATTTGTCAAGGCCAGGCCGGAGAACTCAAAGGCAGACACAGATTGTGCGGGGTAAACAGGCTTTGTTACTAGTTCAGGCAAGGGCAGACGAAGAGGGATTATCCAGGGCCGGGCAATGGGTCAGAACAAGGAGACAGACACTTGGGCAACGGTATCGGTGGGGATGGGCAGCGAGACGATAGAACCAGGCAGTCAGACGATCAGGCGACAGTACAGGCAGGGCAAGGCAGTGAGGCGGTGGGTAAGTTGAGCGGCAGTCCAGAGATGACGAGGAGAACGTATGGATGGCGAAAGCGTATGGAATAGTAAACACTCTGGCGGTGAGTCTCCCAGAGAGACGTGCTTATAAGGCACCAGGCAAATCATCCCCAACTCATGGCACCTGGCGAGAACGCACACTGGAGAGCAGCACCTGTAATGAGAGTGACAGAGAGAGAGAGCAAGAGAACGAGAGTGGGGAGCGCTAGAGCAAGCGAGAGAGAGCGAGCGCGGATGAGAGAGAGAGCGCTAGATAGTGAGAGAATATTGACGGAGGGGATGCTTTATCTTCTGTCAATGTCCCCTTTAAAAAAATCATTATCTCTCCTGCTCTATGTTAGGACCAGCTCTAGAAGATTAAGCACTTTCCTGGAATTTAGACTCAACAATTATTTGAGGATTGACTGGTATGTCGATAGGTAATGTATGTTGTAAAATGCATAACCAAGATGGCCCTGTTTAAATGTTGCTGTCATTATTCTCATCATCAGAATGTTGTTTGCTTATGATAATTAGTGTATGACCCTATTTAGCTATTGTCAAATGTACTAATTGTAAGTCACTTTGGATAAAAGTGTCTGTCACGATCGGCGCGCATAGGCCCATGCGTGCTCCGTGTCTCCCTTCCCCAATGCGCACCTGTAGGCTGATTAGCCCTACAGGTGCGCCTCCTTAAGGGTTGATTAGTGGACTATTTAAGTTTCACCAACAGCACAAGGTGCGTTTGTAGCGTTGAACTCGCCTTGTCGTCTGTGTGTGCCTCTGGCTCGCGTTTACTCTCGCCCAACCACCACCAACCGTTACAGTCTATCACAAATGTAAGAGCTTGGAAAATTTAAATAATCACATGTGAGATGGCCATATAAGCTTTGTCTTTGTTGAGTGAGAGGGTTTAATCATTGAGCAGATGCCCATATTGTAACATTAAAGTTGGATATAAGTTAGCACTGTGCAAATTGTTATTTATGCCCAACATATTTAATCAGTGACAATCTTGTAGCCTCAGCAGTCCCCACCGATGACATAGCCTAGTTAGGGTAAATCAGTCAGTTTGGCCATCAGCCCTGCCCGGTAGGTCCCCCAGCACACTACGGAGTTTTTACAAGGTCTTCCACCTAGCCCTCAGAGTTGATGACGACAATGTCTAGGTAGGTCTGCGGGTATTAAACTGAGTTCTGAAGGTGGTGGACCTGCAGGAGCCTACAGAGGTCAGCCATGTTCGGTTAGGATGTCCTTGATAGAAAAGCATGAGCAACTCACAAGTTACTGTTTTAGAGGTGGCCCTTTGTTACCTCCCTCTCACTGACTCTCAGCACTGGTGCCCCCATAGGGCTGCGTGCTCAGCCCCCTTTTGTACTCTCTGTTCATGCACGACTGCATGACCACACACAGCTCCAACACATTCATCAAGTTAAGGGTGGTTAAAACTGCATGGTGCATCACCAGGATTGAGCTGCCAGCCATGCAGGACCTCTACACTCAGGTGTAGGAAGAAGGCCATAAAGATCATCACAGACCAGAGCCACCCCAATCACAAACTGGAGGAGCTTGCAGACCAGAACCAGCAGGTTCAGAGACAGCCTTTTCCCACAATCCATTAGACTGATGAGCAGTTTACAGAGCTACACTGTATATATACACTACAAATATACAGTTACCTGTTCTGCTACCTGTTATTCTGTTTTTCTTTCGATTATTAAGGTTCCATGTATTGTGTATATATATTCTTAGTCTTTTTTTTATTGTCTTGTGTCTGCAAGTGTATACTACATTATAATACCATTCATTAGTGCTGCTAATGAATGGTCTGTGAATGTAACCAATAAAACATTAAGGGCCCTAGTTTCTTGTTCAATGTGCAAGTGGAGGCACATGGCGCAAGTCAACGGCGCAAGTCGATCTAAGGTGTGGCCAATAATTTTTTGCTCATTTCGCAGCGGCGGGCAAAAAAAAAGCTTCTCCTGAGAGGACACTGTCAAAAAGGATGTCCTTGTTTGGGGACTGCACATTCGCAAATATGGCATATCTAATAATCCATCATGATACACGTGCATATATTTTGTTTTGTGATTAGAAAGGTTAAGGGCTGTAGTCATTAGTTAAATTATTCACAAAATAGATCACATAACATACTTGAGGTGGCATGTGTGATTTTGGATTGGGGTGTGCTTAGCACACCTTCTCCTACAGCCCAGAAACTACCACACAACACCTGCATCGGCCCAAAGACGTGGTCTGACCAGGCGGAGACACTAGTGCAATATTTGGCTTTATTTGACACCAAACTAGCACTAGCACAATTCAGGAATTTTAAAGATGTAGGCCTATTCAGTGAATGTGCCACAGCAATGAAAAAAAAGATCCACAGTTTGGTCCACATATACTGATGTTGTGCAGGCTGTGAGAGTTTTGAAAATATGAACACAGTATCAAGAAATGCATAGAACAAATTGGAAAACATTTTTTATTTTTTTATATTGTTTATTGTCATTGCACTCTTGACTATAATTTCATAATTTCATGCCTTAATGTTCTTCTGTCGCCAGTGTTCACTTACCTCTCCTGGGCCGCAGTACTCCAGACTTCTCCTCTTTCAGTACTGTGGATGAGTGGCTGGATGCCATCAAAATGGGCCAGTATAAGGAGAACTTTGCCAAAGATTGCTTCAACAGCTTCGATATAGTTTCTCAAATGACCATGGAGTAAGTTACTAGCTACATTACTAGCCTATTGTGTATGTCAGTATCATTGAAACTATTGCTATAAAGGTTAAATTAAATCATAGTTTATAAACCTAAGCAGACAATAGGCTAAATAATTTGAAATACAGTTATGTTTGTTTTATATTGTAGCCTGTTTGGAGAAAATAGAAGAGAAGAGAGACATTGTTTTATTTTAGATTTTCTAAATTTCTTGTTGGGAGCTACTACCCACTTAATTTAAGTGGTCGATTGTCATCGTTTTGAGAGTTGATGGTGTTACTGACTGGTCTCCTTGTTTCCGTAGTGACATTCTCAGAGTGGGTGTTACACTGGCTGGTCACCAGAAGAAAATCTTCAACAGTCTCCAGTCAATGAGGGCCCAGATGAACCAGATTACCTCAGTGGAAGTCTGATGGAAGCCATCTTGGTCTACAGACCAAGATGGCACCAGATTCCTGTTTACTTAGTGTTTTTTGATATCTTGGTTTTGCTAGCCACATTCAGTTAGAAGCAAGTTAAACATAGCCAGTCACTGAACAGTTTTGGTTTAGTTAAAGGCAATATTAGGGACAAGAAAGGCACATTCTTAAATGTAATCTTTATTATTTAGATATAATACAGTAATCTATAAAGGGACATGGGTGTAATCAATAAGGGACATGCTATGCGGTTTTTTTGGCCTTCTAGATAATTAAGAAGAAATGACATAATGGCTAGTGAAAAATAAAAGTATTTTATCAGTTTATCAGTTGGTTGTACCCAACCCATCCTTCTCTCCACGCTTAGTCTCACAGCAGTAGCTGATGCAAGCGGTGGAAAGCCAGCATACAAAAGGAAAAGAGAAGCAACAAAAGACCAACCCACATTCTTAAACTGTTGGTCTAACAAAAATTGATTTTCTGCTGTGGTTTGTGTGCTGGTCTGGCATAAAGATTAGGTTAACTTTTTCTCAGTAAATTAAGACTTGTTTCCTATCATTTCATATAATGGTGCTTAGCACAGCCTCACTTTAGTGTTGAGAAACATAGCAGTTCTATGTGCAGTTCTGATGCAGTTCAATAGGCGATACAAATACATTATAAATCTCCTTTTATAAAATGTGACTTTATGACTTTATGTTTTACAGAAACCAACCATTCTTTCTATCAGGTGTTATTCTACAGCGATATTAGGCCCTACAAGTTGTAAACAGGAAGCAACCTACTATAGCTAATCCTAGGAAAGTGTTTTCATCTAATGAAAGGCTACTATTATGGTTTTTGAAGGCTTGAGCAGTTGCATTAAAGTGCATTATAAATCCAGTGAGAAGCATAGTGGTACGTTTCTCAATACTAAAGCTATCTGTGAGGTTGTGCCACGCACCAGTATAAATGATGGGACACAACACAATAAGGTCTCGGTAGAAAATAAAAGCATTCCCCAAAATCCATGAAATACACTCACTGCAATGTAACATGGGAAACTGGAACCTAGATGTAACTGGGGTATGGGCCTGCCACAGACAAATAATTATAGTTATGTTTGTTGGTCAATTTGTACCTTTTCTACCAAAGGTTCTTATGTTTCATCAGCTAAGGTGTTCTGTATTATTACTTGGACAGTGTTAGGTAAAATTTTTATTGTGGTTTCCAGACAGGAACAAAATTAAAGGATTTTAAAGAAAAGACAAAAAGGAACTTTTCTCTGTAATATTCAGTTGACAACATAGACTTCATTGTCTATATTATTATTAGAGGCAAATAATATCATTGAACATATGAGTGTCCCTTTTGCAGAAGTCATACAGTTATGGTAGGTTTGGAATACAGAAAGCTACAAAAAATAATTCAATATTGTATTTGTTGATGAAGTCAAATTGATGCTGTTTTAAGTGTTGCAGTGAACATAGGTAATGGTTCCAAGCATACTACATGTATTTAACTTTCTATTACTAATAATACACAGCCTAGTACAGGTGTAAAACAACTGAAATATTTTTATTTCCAAGTATGCTTGTGGTATTTTGCAACTTAATGCTTTTTCAGGGGTGTGGGACTTTGCAGGAACACTAAATTGTCAGTGAAATATATTAATATTATTGCTATTGTTTACACTTTCTAAAGGGACAGTCCTATATTTTTGTCCGGAATTCCGGAAGTACTCAGTGGCTGGCACTCCAAACCTTTCTACCCCCCTACAGCCATACTTTGTTTTTTTTAAACACAAACAGTGAGCTTGGGCGGTACTGTTCGAAGGAACTTTGACACAATCGAGAAGTGTACCATATTAAAAGGACTGTAAAATTAAGCTTGTAAATTTTGAGGTTACCTGAATATTTTCATTGTTGTGTATGTGTATAATGGAATTTTTGGTTTAATCATGAAAATTCCTCTTTATCTAGGTGATTCAAAATGTCCATGACCATTTGTGTGTAGCCAGGAATATACAGTAATTTCAGTGGTCTATTGATGAGGGACATTGATTCTAACAGCAATATCATTTGGACTGATTTCACCAAAACATTCCACTCAACATATAAATCAATGTAGTTTGCTGTGATCATTTTTTTTTTTTTTTTTAACTTAATACACTATGACAATGTTTATTTCACATTACAGATTTAAGGGAGATTTTACTTAGCACAATGTACAGACACATTTATGCGAAATGTGTATATTCTGGTGTAGGAAGATATTGTTCTAGCACAAATCAGGTTTACCCACTGCTGTTCCACTTTTAATGTACTGTAAAAATAACATTTTTAACTGACTATTTTAAAATAACTCACATTTCCACTGTATGAGCAGTTTGGTCTGTTTTTTTTTTAACACTAATCTTTACTATTATGAAGGAACCAATGAAAACCAATACACTGCAAATGTTGGACTCAAGTACTGTAAAAAAATTATTATAGGTGAGGCCTCTAGTATAGTTTTACGCTCCACGTTAGCCCTCCTCTGATGGTTTAGAAAGTGGAAGGACGTCTCTAGCCCCAACCGTTCCCGAGGTATGACTCAAAAGCATGACTAATCTAGGGCAGGCTTCATTTGAGCCCTTCTCGGAAAAACTCCAATAAAAAAGCGCATGTAGGTTGTAGAGGCTAGTCGGGCACATCGTTGGACTCGGCAGGGTTGACCCTTCCCTATTGGACCCCTTCCAAACATCCAATGGAGAGCTTGTGAAACAGGCAGCCCACCTCACACGCCTTATACAGATCCCTCCGGGTGTTTGAGACGGGCATAACCCTAACCTTAAAAAAAACCTTTAGAGCGAGTCAGAAACAAATTTAACAGACAAAAATTTATTTCGGCACATTGTAAGATGTCGGCACTGGGCAGCCCCCACCAATGAGAAGCCTCTAAAATGAGACAGGGTTGGGCCTTAAAGTTTCCCCTTAAATACAATCATCCGGCCCCCGTCAGCCACATGCTCAGTGAATTCAGATTGAGCAGGTAAGTCTGAATTTCTCCAGTTTCATTACTTTTTCTTTACATTGTTTTAAACTCTTGAATTACTCTTTTTTTTTTTTTTTTACTACTACTACTACTACTACTACCACCACCACCACCATTAGTTTTTGTGATGATGCAAAACACCCCATTCATCATCACAAAAACTAATGCTTTTCCATTTTGTGTTTATTCCCTTGTTAGACACCGAGAAAGAAAAAGCAAGCCCCTCCTCCCACAGCGCCAGGGGCAAAGCCTCAAACTAGAGGCATGCAAAGCTGTCGGGTGTACATTAGCCCAATGAAGCGGCGCCAGAAAATCTCCAATCAGAAACTAATCAGTGCTGAAAAAATAAAAAAAATTGGCAAATAAATAAAATAAAATGTTAAAATAATTGGTTCATTTTGATTGTTTATATTGTTTAATTTAATCACCAGGTGTTGGAGATGGGCAGCCCACTTTATTTCAAACTCCCACAGACCAGACAGAGAATAATATTGACTCCATTTGTCTGTAAAGGTCTCCATGTCACAACAAAACATGAAAAAACATGTCTGTTTACTTGCAATGTAGGTAAAAGATATTCAACATTTCTTTGGCAATGATTATGTTTATTTCTGCCCTAGCACAGAAAGGTATGCAATTCTTTAAAAAAACATAGCACCTGTGGGTACCAGCGTTAAGTAACGCATAGTTGTTACAAAGAGGTCAAAGAGGCGTGTTTATTTTCTCGACTAGTTCAATCCAAAGCACATGGGATAAAGGGGTCAATGTACTGTAAGGACATCCACTCAAACACACATCTCTTCTAAATCCTTACCACTGTGATCTCATTTTGGACTTGTCATTTCTTTTTCTGTATAAATGTACATTTGACTGTATCCCTGTGTATTATATAATGCTAATTGTTTATGTTCTCAATAAAGAAAAGAAACTTTTAAAAGAAAAGAAAAATTCTTGCAACTGTCAATTAAAATAATGGCATTGTTTTGGCACAAAATGCATTCAGTGACTACATATTCCAAAATTCATGAATTATTTTCTCATGCAAACTCAACCACCACCCAAACTTAATCAAATCCTGCAATCTTACTGTTTTCAAAACTCTTACATTCAAGTTCAAAGCCTATAAAACTCTGAAGTATAGTATGGACAAAGTATATTCAAATATTACATAAAGAGTAACAATAGTAATAGATTTTAGAGTAATGGAATTTGTTTCATTTTCTAATTTTGAATTACTTCACACAAACGAAGAAAGAAAATAGACCACACTGAAGACCTTCTCTACAGCATTTCTATGACTTGTTCCTGTAGAACACTATTTTATACTATGAAAGCTGTCATTCTTGTTTTGTAAAGGAAGACATCAATGTTACTATCAACAATAATGCTACAGTATATCTATTGTTGTCAGCGTGCACAGGTCCGTGCACGCCTACCTTGCCTACCTTTTTCCCGGCTGGTGTGAAGGGAGAACTGGGATGGGGTGGAGCGGAAGGCTTTTTCCCCCCGCTCCCCTCAGTGTGCGGGAAGCTGTCGGCAGGAGGCATCTGCTTCACTTCACCGGGACAGGTGCGAAGAGGGACGGGAGAAACACTGCACTCCGAGCTCGACGCCTGGGAGGCGACCGCGGACTTGGCATACGGCGGTGAGGCGAGGGCTCCCCGGTTTCGCTACGATGAGGTGGCACTGGCCAGCAGCGACGAGGACGACGACTGGGCGGCTGGGGCGTTAGCTCCCGGCTCGCGTCCCCAGCCCCGCTTCCCCGGACTGGACAGGTGGGGCTTTGAGAGGGACACGGTCTGCGCTTTGGAGGTCCTGCTGGGGCGGTTCCGCCGGAGCCAACGAGGGCAGAGTTGGTGAAACCTCCCTCTAGCTTCAACGGCTCTCTAGGCGCCCTGGAGGGGTTTCTAGAGGAGCTTGAGGGCTGGTGGGATGCCGCTCATGTTGCCGAGGCTGAGCGAGGTGCACACCTGTTGTTCTCCTTGTCCGGTCACGCGCTGCATTGGGCACTAGCGCTCCAAGGGAGACAACAAGACTGTCTCGTACGTCCCAGGAGTGGGTCATGCGGCTGCAGGCCGAGTTCGGCTACGCTGGGAAACAGAACAGCGCTGGTTCACCTGCTCCTGCTCCCAAAGCCCTCGTGAGTGCGTATGGTGACGGGGTGAGTGTGATGCGTGAGAGAGAGCGCGATGCGTGAGAGAGAGCACGATGCGTGAGCGAGTGAAAGCTGTGGAGCTTCCACCGTCACCAGCCCCCAGATCTGCTGCCAGCTCGTTCACGCCGCTGGAGCCATCGTCAGGACCAGCCGCTGTTGAGCTCTCACCACCGCCGCCAGTCTCTGGAGCTGCAAGCTCATCCACGCCGCTGGAGCCATCGTATGGTCCAGCCGCTGTGGAGCTTCCACCATCGCCAGCCTCCGGAGCTGCAAGCTCATCCATGCTGCTGGAGCTGTCGTCAGGACCAGCCGCTGTTGAGCTCTCACCACCGCCGCCAGTCTCCGGAGCTGCAAGCTCATCTACACCGCTGGAGCCGTTGTCTGGTCCAGCCGTAGTGGAACTTCCATCACTGCAGCCAGTCTCCGGAGCTGTTGCCGGCTCACTCACGCCGCGGGAGTCGTCGCCTGACCCAGCCTCTGTGGAGCCGCCGCCGCGGTTATGCCCGGGAGCTGCCGCCAGCTCACTTGCGCCGCTGGAGCCAAAGCCAGGTCCAGCCGCTGAGGAGCTCAGCCCCCCTCAGTCCTGCCCGGGAGCCGCCGCCTGCTCCCTCTCGCCGCTGGAGTCGTCGCCTGACCCAGCCGCTGTGGAGCCGCCGCCGCAGTCCTGCCCAGGAGCCGGTTCACTCGCGCCGCTGGCATCGTCGCCTGACCCAGCTGCTGTGGAGCCGCCGCTGCAGTCCTGCCCAGGAGCTGCCGCCTGCTCACACACACCGCTGGCGTTGTCTCCGGACCCAGTGGCCGTGGAGCCGCCACCGCAGTCCTATCCAGGACCCGCCGCCTGCTCACTCACGCCGCTGGAGTCGTCGCCTGACCCAGCCGCTGTGGAGACGCCGTAGTCCTGCCCAGGAGCTGTCGCCTGCTCACTCATGCCGCTGAAGTCGTCACCTGACCCAGTCGCGATGGAGCCGCCGCCGCAGTCCTGCCCAGGAGCTGTCACCAGCTCGCTCACGCCGCTGGAGCCCATGCCAGGTCCAGCCGCTGAGGAGCCCATTCAGCCGCAGTCCGGCCTCGGAGCTGCTGCTAACTCACTCGGGCCGCTGGAGCCGAAGCCAGGTCCAGTCGCCGAGGAGCTCACGCCGCCGCAGACCTGCCCAGGAACTGTCGCTAATTCACTCGCGCCACTGGAGCCGGAACCAGGTCAGGTCGCCGAGGAGCCCCCTCCGCCGCAGCCAGGCCTCGGAACTGCTGCCAGCCGGCTCTCGGCGCGAGGCTCAGCGTACGAGCCTGTCGCTGGAGCCCCGCTGCCGCACTCAGGCCGGGGAGTGGGCGCCAGCCCGTCCACGTCCCTGAAGCCGTTGCCAGGCCCAGCCGCTGTGGAGTCGACACTACTGCAGTCCGGCCCCGGAGCTGTCACCAGCCTCCTCTCGCCGCCAGGACCAATGCACGGTCCAGCCGCTGGAGAGTCAACACTGCCACAGTCCGGCCGCGGAGTTGCCACCAGCACGCTCACGCTGCTGGAATCGACGCCAGGTCCAGCCGTGGAGGAGCTCACCCTGCCGCAATCCGGTTCCGGAACTGCTGCTTGCTCGCTCACGCCGCTGGAGTTGTTGCCTGGTCCAGCCGCGGAGGAGTCTCCAACATCACAGCCAGTCTCCGGAGCTACGGTCTGCCTGCTCACGCCGCTGGAGCCGTCACCTGGTCCAGCCGCTGAGGAGCTAACGCCGCCACAATCCGGCTACGGAACTGCTGCCTGCTCGCTCACGCCGCTGGAGCTGTTGCCTGGTCCAGCCGCTAAGGAGCCTCCCCCATCGCGGCCAGTCTCCAGAGCTACGGTCTGCCTGCTCACGCCTGGTCCAGCCGCTGAGGAGTGCTCCCCAAGAAAGCCAGTCTCCGGAGCTGTCGCTGGTTTGCCCTCGCCAGCCGTTTCGTCACTAACACCATGGGCCCAGCCACCAGAGGGTCCCAGCCTCTGCTACTCGTCCTTGCTTCTGCCACTGGAGGGTCCCAGCCTCCGCCGTTCATCCCTGGTCCGGCCACAGGAGAATCTCAGCCGCTGCCGTTCATCCCTGGTCCAGCCACCAGAGGACCACGCCATCTGCGGGAGGAACCCCGAGACCGCCAGAAGGCGACGCCAGGAGGCGCGCCTTGGGGGGGGGGGGGGGTACTGTCATGATCAGCGCGCACAGGTCTGTGCACGCACCGTGCCTCTCTTCCATACCGCACGCCTGGGGGTGATTAGCGCTCCCAGGTGCATCTCATTGCAGCAATGAGTAGAGACTATTTAAGTTCTGCAACGGCACTAGGTGCCCTTGGTCATTTTTGGTTTGTACACCGCTGTTTGTCAGCTCTACCATTAAACATCGCTTATAGCATATATCCTGTTCTCGCCTGCATGTGGTTTTCCTCTGACTCGCACTTGCTTTCGCCATCCGCCCTCCGACACTTGAGTGAAAAAATGGTGCTGGTGTTTGAGTAGAATGAGTTGATTTTATACATGAATATTAGCAGAATTATCATTGCATTTCCACTTGCTATTGACTTCCTCTGTGTATGTTCAAGCTGAAGATCTTTTTATATTTGACAAAAAGTTTGCGTAACTAGAATACAAGAGATTTTAGAAACATTGAGGGTCATTATGATATAGAGGCTCTTGAACAAATACTGTGGACTCACAGTGTTGCGGACACAATCGGCTGTCCAGTGACTTTAAATGAGGATGCAACGATAACAAATGAGGCTACACCTAATTTGCCGGAAAAGGCTTGGCAACTTACTGAGCTTTGATTGACATGGTATGGACTAATAGTATATGAAGCCCCTTTACCCCTATGATGGTTGCGGGTAGGACTTTAGCTTCTTAAACTTAAACTAATAGTTCATATTTTAAAACTATGAATATTATAGAAGGGTTTCTTATTTATCTTAATCCATTCGTCTATGAACTTATTCGTATTTACCTATATTAACTGTAATGTTTCTTATTCTAAAATAAATAAAACAGTATCAAAGTACAAAAAATATATATATTAGAAATTCAATGAAGTAATTCATCTTCAAACTTAAATATCACTCTAAAATAAAGAATATTGAAGTACTATGTTAAATGTAATGCACTTCCTGAATCAAAACCTCAAAATACCTTCAATGACCAATTCGTTTTTCAATAGTCCATACCTTCACGTATGCTAACATACAATCGATTATTGACACAATATGTAAAATACAATATCTCCCTCTCCGTCTACAACGTCTCCCTCTCCGGGGAATCATTCCCTTATCGTTGTGGAGAGGTTTGTGTGCCCCTATGAACCTGAGGGCTGTGTTGTCTGGAGCCTTGTGCTCCAGGTAGGGTCTCCCAT
>JAOEHI010052889.1:0-15976 GCA_025447815.1 Percopsis transmontana | reverse complement strand
CTATCTGCTCCATGTAATAGCAGCATGTAATTGTAAGTCGCTTTGGATAAAAGCTTCTGCTAAATGACCCAATTGTACATGAGGTCGAAGGTGACTCACAGTCTCTCCACGATTGCCCTTCTCTCCTCTAGGACCCTGGCAAAAAAGGTCAGAGTCAAGTGAATAATGCTGACAACAGGCAGAGACATTGCCAATATGTACATGTGTACAATACATACTGCACTTCCATTAGGACCAATGATCCCCATGTGGCCCGCTATACCTCCTCTGCCCTGAAGAGGGAGACAAAGAGAGGTGTAAGTCACAAGAGGGGATTCAAGGGTACCACATTTAATTAGCCCACAAAAGATCATTAGTGTACTTGCCATGCTACCATGTGGCCCCTTGGGTCCCCGTATGCCCTTTGGCCCAAAGTCTCCTGGTGGCCCCTGACAGCGACAATGATATAATATTCAGACTACATGTCTCTGTCTAAAAGCATTAAGCATTCTACTTCTAATAAAAATGAGGTCACTTGCAAAACTATTAACAGCTAAAGTGTCTAATTACACCATGATGAGGGTGTATCTTTGGTCCAGCTACTAAAGCAACTCTACTCTAGGAGCAATGTAGGAGCAAGACGACGGATGTATTGTTTTTATTCCTTTTTTGTTGTTTTTGCTGACTGTTGACTGTGTTTTCCTTACTGTTAAACCAGTGGCGGGAGGGCGGGGCGTGAATTGCCACAATGTGTTTGCATGAGTAAGCATGTGATTGGCAGGGTCCCCGATTGTATGAAGGGGATTTACTGCTGTATAAAAAGTGCCAGCAGTGTTTAAGAGATTATCGCACTCAATAGGCAACAAATGACTTGTTACCTCCTGCAGGTTGATAGCTACTGTAGTCATCCTTCCTTACATAATAATATATCTCTCAAATTTTATGGGCAGAGATTTAGGATCAAAACACAGTCTGGTGTTAAATGACAGAGCAGGTATTTGAGGCACCAGACGTGGGAAACTACGTCTGCCAGAGGCTCATCTTAAAAACACTTTGGGGTTTTCTAGATGTGTGCGTATGGTGTGCTGGAGCTGGCTGCTAATCCTACCTTTGGACCAGGCACTCCCAGAATGCCTGGAAAGCCAGTTTCGCCCGTATCCCCCTAAAGCCACAGACAAAGAAGTCAAGCATCAAAACACAGCATCTCTAAATGATAAAAAGTAGTGACATTAAAATCGAAGAGCTAACAAACATCAATTTCACTCTTTTTTTACAGTGTGTTGTGGAGAGAATTGCTACGTACAGGCTGTCCTTTAGGCCCCTGGTCCCCCTGTGGCCCTGGCAGTCCCATTCCCCCATTGAATCCTCTCTTTCCTTGGGGGCCAGTCTGACCTGGAAGTCCCCGCTCACCCTGGGTGGAGGAATATGCAAACAACAACACAGCTGTGTGAACCAGGAATACTGTGCCGGAATCATAGTGTGTGAAATGTAGCATTCATTACGTATTTTAACACCTCTCATCTGTAGTGTGTACTCGACGTCTGAGCATAATTAAATGAATGAGTTAAATTACATTTGGTCAAATCTGCACAACCATTGGAGTATATTCAGTCAAACGTCAAGGTTTTCTCAAGCACATGCACACGCACAGTCAGTCTTTTTCAAGCTTTCAGCTTGATATGCAGCTATGAAAGTGATGCTTTGGGCTCTTCTGACAACACCAACCACAGCGTGCTTCATGCTCACCTTTGGCCCAAAGCCCCCCTGATCACCAGGGAGACCCGGAACGCCAATTTTACCGCGTGAACCGGCTTTGCCAGGAAGACCAGCCTCACCGTCATCACCATGCTCCCCCTACAGACACAAGAAAGAGTACAGTCCACTGTGTAAATGTAGACATTTTCTGTTATTTGAACCACATGAAAATGTGGAAAGACAAATTAAAACTATTCTGACTCAAAAAGGGGAAATAAGTAAGTAACTGCACTGGAATCTTAGCATTTTATGATGTAAGACTATTAAAGTTTCTTAAATATATCATGTATTTTAGTCTGCTCCCTACACCTACAGTATATTTTATTATTTAAACTGATCTGCTTTGTCTTACCGGCATGCCTTTGCTTCCATCCTTCCCTGGGATTCCATCCACGCCTGACACGCCCTCCTGCCCCTCCCGGCCCACCACACCTCTGGGGCCAGGCAGACCCACCGCACCCTTCAACAAGGAAGAAGGCGCCATAGTCAGAATAACGCAAATCAGAAAGTACAATGTGTTTTCCAAACGACCATAAACCATCAACTGACCGACAGACACATATAAATGAATGCATTACATCAGGTGTTTGCCTTACCGATGATCCTCTTGTTCCTTTCTGTCCTATCTGACCCTGTTTTCCTTTTTGACCCTATAGACAAGACACCAAGATAGATCATCATCACACACAGACTGACAATTTAGTGAACATCCAGAATATTGCCTCTTTTTTTCCTCTTACTTGATCCCCTTTGGCGCCTTTTGGTCCTGGTAGCCCGCGAGGTCCAGGATGACCCTGTAGTGTCCAAAAGAATAAAACGACAATGTTATAATTATCGGTAAATATTTCCATTCCAATATAGTGATAGCATGAAGAAAATGACACTTACAGGTTGTCCAGGGGCCCCTGGTTTTCCCCTCTCTCCATCCAGACCAACTTGACCCTGAGGTATTGTTCCCGTACGTTAATATGGAAATAAACACGTGTTAAAAGTTTGTGGACTAGCTTGATGGCGCTATGCTTACTCACAATGTATCCTGGATCTCCAGACTCGCCGCGTTCTCCCCTGTCACCAGGTGGACCCTGAACAAGGCAAAGACGATTATGAGTAAAACACAGGCCATAAAAGGAGAGAAAATTCAAACGCAGAGGTACTCACTATATCTCCCTGTGGACCAGGAGGACCCTCTACCTTCCCATCATCCCCCTGCTCGCCCTGGACGAAAGATAAACAGTGAGAATGAAGACGTTTTATATTAGGCAACCTAACCTTGTTTCAGGCGCTGAAATAAGGCCTATAAACATCTTGTTAAAATTGTGTGGATGTTGGACAGCTTGCTATAATTTGTCTTCACAAGGCTTATCAAATGTGTCACAACAAAAGCATAACAATGCAATTGTATCTCCCTCGAGAGTGGAGATCCCTTTGGGTCTCAGCCTTTGTGCGAAATAGAAGCCAGGTGGTATTTACAGTACAGCATGGAGACGCAGGGGAAGGCGCTAGCACACCAATAGCTGCTGGATGTGAATATTCGGAGAGATGTATAGTATTTCTGGGAAATTGTTCCATGGTAACAATTAGTAACATTTGAGCTCTGCTTGGTATTAGTCTAAAATGGTAAGAGGTAAAAAGAGGATGAGACAGAACGATAACACCAAACAGTGATAATAAGTAAATGAGGTGTACCTTTTCACCTTTTGGTCCTGGAGACCCAATAGGCCCTTGCGGTCCCTGATGGCCCTGCAATGACAGAAATGGACAATTCATTGAATAAAAGAAATCTCAATGAAAGGGCTCGCTTTTAACGCGCCTGTTAAAGGTACACTCCTCAATCGTGAATGAAAATCCCCGTGGCTGTAGGACTGGTGGTGGTGGTGAGAGGGGGGGGGGGGTAGTGAGTCACTCAGCACTGTGGGAGGGGCATGCGCTACAAAAACAATGTTGGCAGACACAAATCAAGGAGTGTACCTTTACGTGCATTTGTTTATAGACTCTCTTAACTTACTGCATAACCTGCAAGGCCAACTTCTCCCTGCTGTCCCATTCGACCAGGAGCACCCTAAACACACCAACAATTTTAGGCAAAACCAAGTCATAAAAACACCTTTAAAAAGGCATTTTTTGTGGCGCTATTGTTATATATACTGTACTGTGTCCTTTACCACAGGTCCTATGGTTCCTCTAGACCCTTTTTGCCCAATGAAGCCCGGTGGTCCAATCTTTCCTACTGGTCCAGTTTCACCAAGGTGGCCAAGGTGACCTTTGGCCCCCTAGAAACACAAAGACAAGGGCTGAGCTCTTAGAGTCCACGACACAAGACAGAACCGTTAGACAGGTGTGGTTGGAAGCCATTACCTTAAGCCCTGGCTTGCCTCTCTCTCCTATCTTTCCAGGTTTCCCCTCTTGACCCTACAGAGTAAAACAAAGCAAGGCCAGCTTCAGGTGTGGTTTGGCTGACATCTATGCTCTATCCAGGAGAAATGTGCACCTGTGATTGTTTGTTTTGTAACCCTCACCCTGACGCCTGTAAGTCCAGGATGCCCGAGGGGGCCTTCTTTGCCCTTCAAGCCGATGTCCCCCTTGTTCCCTTTGTCGCCCTCCTGACCCATGTCCCCCTTCTCACCCTAGGAACACACCAGACAGGAGAGCCAACAGTGAGGTCTCATTAGCATAGCAATGAATCCATAGAGCTTGCTGTAGGCAGTTATGTGTGTTCACTTGTGGGGTTACATTTCCAAGAAGAATGGAATAAAGCAGTGGATGACCAGTATATATTCTCTCTATTATTTTTATTAACATTTATGTTCCAATTGCTGTTGCAGTTGCTGCTGCAGTCAGTAGTGGCCACTGACTGCAGCAGCACAGTATAACGTAGAGGTCGGTTTATTCAACCTATAAACCCACTCTCACAGGTTCACTTGTGCTTGTCGCTTCAGCCCTCACCCAAAAGGAAAATATCAAAAGGAACACAGTCTTTTTACCACATTGTATCTTTGCAATTTTACAGAATAAAACATATGTATAATATTAACACAAGATCTGGTTAAACAAGGATAAAAGATAAAGCCTCGCTTTATCTTTGATCTGTGACACTCCCAGCCAGCAAGGTCTACTTAGCCAACTCAAACTATCTCAATAACAGGCTAAAAAATATAAGAGCACATCATACCTTGGTTCCGTCAGGACCAGCTGGGCCTGCCTCCCCCTCCAGGCCTGGCTCTCCCTAGACACACCAAAACGTTTTTAAACAGGTGTTGTTCAACTAAAAGATAATAACACCAGGTAAAGAACAGCTCTGCCAGTGATGCAAAAGGTCCATGGTTTAGTGCTGGCATACATACCCTAGGTCCTATCAGGCCCTGCTCTCCAATGTTCCCACCTGCTCCAATGGCACCCTGAAAACACAAGATATGCAATAAACATAAACATGCACGTGAACACACACACACAAAATGCACACATACGCAAGACAGCAGCCTTTAATGTGAAAGCACACGTGATCCTTTTGTCTTTTTTCTACCCCACAGCCTTTTGAATATACTGTGGCTGAAGATACGGTGGCTGGGAGAGGCCAAAACACTTCCAAATTAAAACAACAAAGAGAACCCAAACAAATATATTCTACAGCACATGCAACAATTTGATTTAACTTTTTTAAGTGTCTGCTTCAAATTCAGACAACAAATCAAGTAAGTATTCACAACACGAACAGAGGTTTCCGCTCAGAGGACTTACTGAAGGACCGTTCAATGCATCGAACTGTACAATAATATTCTCAGTACAGTTGGAGGGCAGAGGTATGATTATTGACATTATGTTTAAATATTCACCAATGTTGTAAAGCCAATTTAATCCACAATCTTTCCACATACACCTTGGCAACTGTCTAAGTACCCTCTGGGTTGCTTGCACCTCTGGCTGGGAATCACTGTCCTTAATGCCAGCCCACCTTCAAAAAAGCACTTGTGTAAAGAGGGACAATTTTTGACAAAAACTGGCTATAAAGCCGCCACAATGTGTTTTGTAGGTCAGTTAAGGGCCTGTGTGTCTGTGCTGGCCTCCCTGTGGTTTTTGGTGAAATAGTGAAGGGGTCGCTGTGTTAGCGGCGATCTCAGGCTCATTTAAAGGCCTCTAGAGGGATTTATGAACAATGAAACCACACACAAGTGAGTTTATATGGAGGTGCAGCCAACTGTATCGCAGCATGCCATAGTGTTATGCATTTTTATTAAAATTTAACAATAATACTCTCAGTGGATTAATAATTAAATCTGATGTATACAAACAATACCACTAGTGTGTTACCTTCTCCCCTGGCTCGCCGGGCAGCCCTGGTTCACCATCCTTGCCAGGAGGGCCCTGGATTATAGAGGGTTGGGTTTAAATATCTTGGACACCATCAGTTACACAATAGATACACTTGATATAACATCGAATCGAATTCTGGGACATGAGCTAATTAGTTTCATATACAGTAAACAGATTATTTCAATCAGAAAGCATTAATGATTTATGAGAGTGAGTTGAGCAGATGTGTTGGCTTAAAATCTTAATATTTATTATTATTGACATAGAATCTTAATGGTAGTGGTAATGCTAGAATTACTGGCAGTACTATTTAAACTTTCAACCAATAATGGTGGCAGTATTAGTAGTTTATGGTAGTAAAAATATCAGTTGTAACAGTAGTATTACTAGTACTACTATTTACTAAAAACAACCACTAATAATAACAGTATTTGCAGTTAATGAGTTGTATTTGTCATAGCAGCAGCAATAATAGTAGTACTGGCAGTAGTACAAAGCATGCTAGTACAGTAGTTGTACTTGTACTAATAGTAACAGTAGTAGGGAGCATAGGTTGGACAACACAGGTATTGTCCTCACCTTCAAACCAATGTCTCCTAGCAGTCCTATGGTGCCTGGTGGCCCAGGAGGTCCCTGTGGACAATGACATACACAAGGAGAACATCAGGCAGTGTTTTACACTAATCACCATCAGATCCTGTGTGCGGCACATGATCTCTGAAAGAAACAGTGAGGCTGTTTTGGATTGAAGAGGAGCACACTGCCAGTTCCAACCACAGAGCAGCTGTACTCAGTTTGACTTGCGACTGCCCTGAACAGAATAAGTAAATGTCTGAATAATGATGCTTCTAAAATGCACTTATACTTTTTTAGGCCTCCCAATAAGCGTGAATAATGGTTGTTCCATGCCACGGATCCAGTTCCTCACAGTACATTTGTAGAGTCTCAATCATTTGATTATCCCCCCACTTAAGTTAATAACTCAGGAAATGATAATCTCCTGATGCTAGCATTGGCATAGCAGTGGTTCGAGGACGGGGAGAGAAGGGGGGGGGGGGGTTGAAGACACAAAATCAGAGAAAAAAAATCTCTGATTCACAAATCAGAAAATCTGTGAATTTGAGGCCCTGCTTAGACAATTTTAACGAGCAATCTTAAACAATCTCCTATTTCTCTTTCTTTGCTTGTAAAGCATAGGAAAATGCTCCTAATGCTGCATACGTTCATTTAACAAATTGGGCACCCCTTCTGATCTTGAGATGCAACTGTTTTTTTTTTGCTTTTCTTTTTCTTTTTTTTATTAATTTGTTATTTTATTTTTGCTGTAGTTCCTTAGCTTTGTCAGTGCCCATGAAGCAGAGAGCCTGCGACCTGCTTCAACCAATTCAAATAATATTGGCAATTAAAAGCTAGTCTTTTACCACAAAAAAGTGATTCTGTGCAGCTATAATAAGCCCTATTTCTTGTAAACATCCACCGAGTCATTCATCCAGCAGGCCAGACAGCCTGCTGTTAGCAACCTGCATGCTGGATGAGAAGACTGCCTGGCTCCACCGCAGGAAACATTTAATACAAGCTCATAAATCGTTAATGGGTATTAATGTATGTCTTGTGAATCAGATGCTGGCTGGGAAATCCTACAGCTAACAGGAGAGTTGGATGGCTGTTGTTGCCAAGGTGTCTCTAATAACACAAGTGTAGTTATGATGAAAAATCTGATGATAGATGAATATAGTAAAAGAAAGAAGGATATAAGACGGGGGAGGGGGAGAGATAAGGGGACGTTGGAATATGTTAAGATAGTCATGATGGATGGAATAGAGAGAGAACAATGAGAAAGAGAGAGGATCTCACCGGCTCGCCTGGTATTCCCTTGTCTCCTGGGTGTCCTGAAGGCCCTTGGACACCCTACAGACAGCGGGATCCATCAAGACATACACAGAGTTCAGAATATATGTTTGTGTTCTGTCGGTCAGGACTAGATACATTTAACATCAAGCATCAATATCTCATCTTATCTTAGTGCATGGTGTTTGGCAATGTGTCTTTGACACTGTATCTTGTTTTTGTGTGTGTATGTGTAATCAGAAAACATTGGAGAGAAGGTTACACATAACTTACAGGAAAACCTTTTGGCCCAGCTTCCCCGGGTTCCCCGATCTTTCCCTGTTTTGACAGAGTAAAATAAGATGTCAATAGCTCATCTCCTCACACAACCAGACACGCCCCCTCCTCTTCTAGTGCAACAATACTGTTTGGTTTCAACATGTGGCAATGATATTCTCCTTACTACATACTGTATGCAATCTGAGTAGTAGTATGTAGGTGTAGTATGCAATATCAGAATCTGTACTAGATAAGATAATGAAGAATTTCAAGTGTGCGTCCAATCACTGGCAGCCCACTAGGGGGCGCTGGTGCAATTGAAACCGGGCCCAGGATGGCTGGGACTCACAGTGGATGCCAGGTCCCGACTAAGCTTTCCAGGCCCTAACACATATCACAAGCCATATGCTGTACAGGTGATGAAGTGACATATGACAGAAATCATACCATTCCAGTGAAAGTCACAGTGCTTTTGTCACATGTTGTAATGCCATAAAACAGGAATTCCATTAATAAGAATAAAACACTCTCAAAACAAAATCTCAAGAGTCTCAAATGTGGTAAGATAAAATCAAGATGATCAAGAAAGACTTATGGATAAATGCATTATTAAGCTACACATGCTACATCATCAGCTCTCTGTGCATCACCAAAGCACATAGAATTTATGGTAGCAGAAAAAAATATTTTTCACGTCGAGAAAGTCTTGTTGAGTGAGCTTCAAGTGAGCAGACACTTTTATAATAGTTTAATAAAGCTTTAATGTTTAAGTTTGTGGCATTTCTTTATGTTTGGAGCGAATTTACATCTATTTTACTAATTTCTTTCTTTGTTGTCTCTGAGGATGAGAAGTCTTTTCTGGGGACTACAAACAGTCACTTCCACAGGTTCTGTTTAATACGTACTAATAGTATGTAATATGTGGTACATATTTATTTACATACGCATACGGTTATTAATATTTTGCGAAAGACTGTGACCTCACATATCATAGGTGCCTGGCAGAACCAAAACAACATGAGCCTGACAACAGCGTCAGTACCTCTATTCCGGGGAAACCGATTTTTCCTGGAGGACCATCTGGACCCTGAGGAGAGCGAGAGATACTGTAAGTTACTAGTTTGTATTTAGGAGAAAAAAATATTTAAAACTGTGTTTCAAAACAAAATTATGGTAAATACTATTGTGTATGGGTAAGAAAAAGGAATTTGGTTCATTTGGTGTAATTCACTTGAATGCATTCAGCTTTGATTTGATTCTAAAAACATAGAAACTGATTAGACACAATCAAATGGAATCGTTTTGGAACTATTCCAATAAACCAGTCGCTCAGGGGCTCAACATACTGCACACTCTATGGCCATGCACTGGAGCCTCTTCCACAGAATTACCATTGAGGGGTTGATATGTTGACCTTTGACCCCAGGAACTCTTACCTTCTTGCCCTCTAACCCTAGGTCGCCTGATGGACCGTCAGGTCCTCTTGCTCCCTGAAACACAGACAGCTGTCACTTCACCAACAGAGGTCACTGCAGCCCGCCGGACACAACACACACACACACACACACACACACACACACACACACACATCTCTGTGTAGTAAAATGTCAGAGTCGCTATTGTATGCCTGCTAACCACAAAGAAATTTAAAAAAATAAAGGAAGGATGTAACAGTCTGTGTGTGTGTGTGTGTGTGTGTGTGTAGTGTTTGAAAGAGACAGTGAAACTGAGAAAAGGGAATGAGAGAGGAAGGTAAGAGGTACAGTAAGCCTCACATGCCCTCACATGGCACTCTACAATAGTCATCTGTGTTTGGTCATTGGCTGGTCCAACACAAGACAGGACACACACACACACATAGTTTACACTTTCATACACGCACCTTCAGCCCAGTGGAAGTGTTTAAGTGACTTGGACACAGCTGTCACACACAATCAACCTAAAGGGCTTAAAGGCCCACTAGAGCAGTGAGCAGGGATAACAAATGAAAGAAAGGGCACTGATGTGACAGCCATCACACCCAGTACAGTACAGTCCAGGAAGAGAAGACGGCTGGCTCCACGACCTGGAGCAGCAGATGGCTGGCGTGTGCCGCACGCTACAACGCCTTCTGTGGGACCGAAGCCCGGTGCGGTACGCGGTGCCCCGGGTAGTTCGACGGTTCACCTAGGAAGCTCAATGGATTATTTATGCAGTACAACCTCCTCCTCTCCTCCAACCAGGCTGAGGGCGCACAGAGGACTGCTCACTTGCCGGCTCTCGAATGGGTGACAGCGGTCTACTTGAGCCGGGGAGATCCCCGACTAGTGGTTCGTGGCGCAGCTCAGTGCCACCTTTGGGCATTCCGACACCTGGCGGGCCCGGGGAAGAGCGTCCATTCTGACCATTCTGTTGCCAGGTTCTGCTCTCAGGCCATTTCCCCTCTTGTGTCTCCAATGCCCTAATCGACTCCAGTGCTGTGGGGAGCTTCGTCGATGGAGGCCTTCTCTGCTCCCTCGGACTGTCGCCCCTTCCTCTCAAGACCCCTCTTCTTGGGACAGTGCTGAACGGGAGACCTCTTGGGAATGGCTTAATTACCCATATCACTCCACCCATCACCCTCCACACCGGGAGAGAAAACAGTTCTTCTACAGCGCAAGTGGTTTTCTTCTGACAAGGGAGAAGTACGCTGTCCTTGTGGTGGTAAAGCATTCTGAAGAGGCACTACCACCGCTCCTCTGCTTCGCCACCCGGACCCTCACCTCCCATTTGTGGTGGAGGTGGACACATCTGAGGTGGGGATTGGGCGGTCCTCTTTCAGCGGCAGGGAAACAACCCCCAGGATGTTCTCCTGCGCCTTCATCTCCAAGAAGCTCTCCCCCGGTGAGAGAAATTAGGATGTGGGAGACCTAGAGCTTCTTGCAGTGAAGTTGGAAATGGAGGAGTGGAGGCACAGGCTGGAGGGTGCTTTACATCGCCTCTGACTGTGGCTCCCAGTTCATGTCTCGGTTATGGAAGGTGTGGGAGTCGCGGTCAGCCTCACATCCGGATACCATCCACAGGCCAATGAGCAGGTGGAACGGACTGTGCAGGAGCTTGGGAGGTTCCTGCACAATTACTGCCACGACAGGCCAGGAGAGTGGGTTTCTCCCCTGGGTGGAGTATGCACAATGCTCCCCCCGCCACTCCTCCACCGTTCTGTCCCCCTTCCAGGTGGTCTTCAGCTGCCAGCATCAGCTGAGCCCCTGGTTGGGGTCGACCAGTGTCGTTCCAGCAGTGGAGGAGTGGTTCCAGAATGTAGACGTGGTCTGGCCACATATTTCCGCCGTTTTTTCGATTTCCTGAATGTTGGCCGAGAGACTGATCTTTGAGACTTCACCTATTATTAAGCTAGAGCTCTTGATTTTTGTTAATATTCATGTTTGCGTGTTTTCATTTCATCTGCACTTGCACTCACCACACAACCCCCGTGACAGATTGAAAATAAGGAGAGAGCCCTGTTTCTTATTATGAGGATTATAAGTGAGGTGGAGGAGGAATGGTCAGTGGTTGAGGGCTGAACACAGCGTCAGTGGTTGAGGGCTGAAAACAGTGGGAGTCTAGCCCAGTAAGCATGCTGCTGGTAGCAGAGCTGTAAGCCCATTAAAGAGTGTTCATTAACATTCCTGTCTAGAGAAGCCAATTCTTAACGCTAGTGTTTGGATAGCGTAATTAGCTACTAAACATGGACATTATTTCACCTTATCAGGCCTTTTATTCCAAGTCCAAAAATGAATGAGGCTGCTAAATAGGGCAGGATAGGACTTAGACCGCTGCCCGGTAACAGCGTATGGACTTAGACCGCTAGGTCTAAGTCCATACGCTGTTACCGGGCATGAAATATTTCATTTGGTCACTGAATTTATTTAACCAGATTGATATTTACTGTATCTCAACTCGTGTCTATCATGATATTCATGGTTAATTAATTCAGAAACCAAATGGGGTATTTGATCAGTTCAATATTCATTGTGCATGTTAACTTTTATTGAGATAAGGAAGTTTAGGGTGTTACTAAAGTTCAATATCACTTTAAACCAGCTTAGTCCCATCCAGAATCAAAAAACATACTTGAACATGTTCTTCAATATGGAAGCCATTAGCAGAGGATTTGTAGTCCAGTCAACAGGAGATGTTATTCAATATAAAACAAGATTAGGAAGAAGACTAGGCATACATCCAGTAGCTTTTGTTTTATTGAATTAGACAAAAAAAGAGACACAGAGGGAAAAAGACAAAGACAGACGACAGACGTGTCTAGGCGCTAGAGGATTGATGCCCAAAGCTAGCTACATTTCATGGTGTCCTCCAATATTTCCACATTTCCATTAACCACAGGAGAAAAAAACATGTTTCTGTTTGGAATCTGAAAGTCAAAACTGACAGTATTATGTTTCTGACATAGTCAGACACTGTTAAAAATGCCAAGCCACTGACACCTAATAGTAAAACGATTTAAGTAACTGTAACAGTAGCCTACGTAAGTGGAAGTGAATGTTTAGTTTAGGTTTAGTTTTGGTTTAGTTTCATGTTGTACTAGAAATGCATTATGGTCAGCCAAGGCCAGACAGTAACTTGTCAATCTGCAAGAGAATAGTTATGCTCCGTATATCATAGACAGACCAATATGATTGAGTCTGGATGAAGCTCTCTACTGACTATTTAAAACTTCCTTATCCCTTCTGTTCTTGGAATTAAATAACATAAATTACCCTGTGTATAAAAATTGTGTTGCATTTTCCAGTGTGCCTGCATGTTTGCACACGTGTAGAAGCTCCATGGCTAGCTCCAACAGTCATGCTAGCTACAGTCAGGTATCTATTCCTTAAGCTAGCCAGTATAGGTCATGGAGCAATTGGCAGATTTATTGGCAGTGGAAGCTGCTGACATTAGCATTAATTGAAAACACAGCTTGAGATGTCAGGAGTGGGCCCAGGTCAAACACAAGCCAGCCTGCATCTCCCATGGAGGGCTCACACAAAGAGGCTCAATGCCATTTTATCCTACCTGCCAGACCACGACTACAGTGATCCATTAAAAAGGCGTTTGGAACCGGTTGGAAACAAGAGTAGGTGCACCACACGAGAAAGCATAAAGGATTGTAAGATTTATGTTGTCAGCTGCAGCAGAGGTGTTTCCATTCAGGGAAGCGTTGAGCTACAGTATAGCCTACTTGGAGATCAAAAACATCCTGCATCCTCAGAAACTGTTGCTACTATCTTCATCATCGTCATTGACCACTACCACTAAAAACGTTATCACTATTGTTATGTGCTGTATATGTACTGTATATGTATTTATATTATTGACCTCAATATGAGGGCAGCTAAAGACAAACCCCCAGTAACCTAATGGTTGTTAAAAATAGAAAACCCTAGTTATGAAATAATAGTCTACTGTCCAATAATTCATTAGAAACACATTTGAAAGTTAGACAGCAAGCCATAACAAAACGATATGCATAAACTAAAAAAAAATGTCTTTCTTATTATTGAGTTGTTATTGTTGCCTGCTTTGAATACCAATGTGCACAATGTGCTGTACAGTATATTCAATGAATGAGGGATATAAATAGCCATAAATACAGTATTTCTATATTGTTATATACAATGGCTCTGGTATAATTCTATAGCAAAGTATACCTAACCTGTTTCCTATCCATTACAATAGTTCTCACACAAGGAAGCCAGCCTGCTACCATGATTCAAATGTGTCTGTACAAAGATCTAGAACTCCCTCTGAGCTCTATAACCTAAAACAGCTGAGTCACATTTTCCATGAAAAATGTCATGTAGCTGCACCATCTGCCAAAGCGCGCTATAGCTAGTCATTGTTCCTTTTTTATGGAATAAAAATGAGACGTTTGTCTTACATGGCTGGACCTCCTCCAGCAGTTCTAATGAGCTCTTGCTTCTGAAAAGGATGAAACAGACCTATTCTCTATCCTCCGATCCTAAGAATGTGTTATGCAAGTGCCTGTGTCCATTAAATACACATGACTTCACTGTACGGGCAGTTCTGTAGCATTAACTGCTAAATGTTTCCTATGACACTGGCGCATGGTGTGTGCACACACATTCACAAACACACACACACGCACACACGCGCATGCACACACACAACACTTATCTTGTCTTAACTTATCGTACCTTAGATTAGATTAGAAACATAAACAGACAGACCATTCATGAAGTATTTCATGTATTCATGTATGTATATTTCACGATGAAACTCACCCGTCTGCCTTTGGGTCCTCTCGTACCGATTGGTCCACGAGATCCAGGGAGGCCCTGAGGAACAAAAGAAAAAGGGAAGAGGAAAGAGGAGATTAGAGCTTTAAAACAAATGTTTAAACTGGTGGGGTGCAGGGAGCCCCCCTTCAGTGCCGACCCCGGTTTGCATGCTGACTCTGGGTACACACTACGGGCTTTGTTAGGGCTGTCACTCACACCAATTAAAAGGCTTGCTCTGGAATCCTGCTCCTTGGCACCCCACAGCCCTGTATTTGTGTTTATTTTGGTGGCTTATTGGCCCCCCTCCGTTCAGAGATGCTCGCCCAGTACCCAGTCAGGGCCATGGCAGGGCCGCGGCGAGGGGACACCGCGGTCCATGGCAGCTTCTAATTGGTAAGAGGTGTAGGGCTTTTGACTGACAGGAGGCTAATGCAGCTTCGACAGGAAGCTGTTTGTCCTCATAACTCATACCGCATAACTTCTGTGGATAATGGCCAGTTAACACGGCATACTACTATTGGATTTCATGGTGATTGGAGGCACTACATATGGAAATAACCTGCTCAGAAGGGGAGGCTTTAATGTACTTGTAATGATTCTAGATCTTACACGCTTCCTATGTAAAATATTTCTAATATATAGTTTTCTGTTACTATATAGAGGGTGTACCTGCTAACAGAGCATCATTTGGGATGGTAGCATAGCTAATCCAGTAATGTCAAAGCCACATGGCCCATGGTGGCTATAGGAAATGGAAGGAAGAGAGAAGAGGGCAAACAAGAACAAGGGGACTTACTGGTCTCCCCGGTGGTCCAACAGGCCCGCTCTCACCAGGTGTTCCAGGGTGACCCTATCACACACAACAATACTGTAGATTCCAACTGTCGCAGTACAAGTAAACCAACACAACACGGGGCGCTCTGCTGTTGATTAACATACAGTACTGTAGGCTTTGTCTAAATCATTTGGTTCATAAATACTGGCTTTACAGTAATACAGACACATGCACACAAGCACTGACCACACACCATCCACTCACTAGGGCGGATGTCCTTAATTCACACAAATACACATCTGCAGAAATGCTCTGAGCATCGGGGAGCACATTTACTTTAACATGAACAGGCGAGGAGAAGGAGAGACTGGTGGACAGGAGATGACGTATGAGATGTACTGCATTTGGCTGCTTCTCTCGCCCCGTTGCCAACTTCTTGTCTGATGGGACATTACTCATTTCCTGCCCAGGCCATTTATCAAAAATATATCTATAGTCAGTCAGACCGCTTTGACTGTGAGACGCCGATGAAATGTTTAAGCTCTGTTCACTTCACCTCTATCTTCTACTGTAGATCATAAAAGCTTGTAGATCATGTGAGCTCTCTATTACTGCCTGTAGACATCTGGTGGTCAGCATGTGTGTGTGTGTATATTCTATGATGCAGTCTTTTCCAGTAGGGTCTGTTTCTATTTTGCAGGCAGAAAGGAAGATAGTATAAAGTGTAGAAGTGTGTGTGTGTGTGTGTGTGTGTGTGTGTGTGTGTGTGTGTGTGTGTGTGTGTGTGTGTGTGTGTGTGTGT
>JAOEHI010052888.1:0-15977 GCA_025447815.1 Percopsis transmontana | reverse complement strand
CACAATTAAATGAAATAAACATTTGAAATATATCAGTCTGTGTGTAATGAATGAATATAATATCCAAGTTTCACTTTATGAATGGAATTACTGAAATAAATCAACTTTTTGATGATATTCTAATTATATGACCAGCACCTGTACATACACCATACTTAACCTGGTGTAGGGAATATGTAAACGGACTAGGCATGCGCCTTAATGTCAAAATTTGTTGAAGATCACAATGGAATGTTCATTCAATGTAGAGCCAAAGTTATTATTCACGACATTGACAATGAAGACTTGAATTTTTTTATTTGATTAATGGTAAAGCAGGTCTCTCTCTCCTTGTCTTATGTTGCCGTCTAGGTGGTAACTGGTGGAATTGCTGTGGGAGGTGACCAGAAAAAAAACAAATTGTACAATGCAATGTGACAATTTTCAAGTTAGCTAGGTGAAATAGGTTACTTTACCAATTGAAAGGGTCACCTTAACTATAATCTCAACAATTACCCCCTGCGAGAGATTTGCCAGGAGCCGCCACTGAATTGGAGGTCACCTGTTTCCTGTCTAGAGTGGAGCTCTAGAATGCAGCCAGACCCTCTTGAGAAACGAGAGGCGTAGCTGTTAAATGCTAGAAAATAGTTAATGTTGTATCTTTGTTAACAGAATACTCCAATAGGATGTTCCCTCAGCTTTTCAGAAGCATGCATCAATAACTGAAAAAATTATGGAACTAGTGGAACTGCCAGCGTACCAGGATAGCCCGGGAGTGGGGACAGGACTTTGGCTCCCCATGAGCTTCACTGGGTACATGCAAGTTTTATAACTTGCGTAAAACTTTTGTATGAATGTATGTAAAACGGTAATTTAACCAAATTCATACACATTTCTAAATTGAATACCAGTTGGAATAAAAAACAAACAAACAAAAAAACACAATTTTGCAACCTGAATAAACTGTAAAAAAGTGAATTAAGACCTTGTGTAACCTTAATAAGATAACAATATTATAAGACATTACACATTCCATGTAGGTACTGTAACATGACATGTAACCACAGACAGGTGAGATTAATTGGCAGATAAGACCTCTTGCTGGATTTCTGGATATCTCACATCTCACACCTGTTTGACAGGACCACTGACACCTATTTAATGATTGGTTTAAATTTTGCACCATCACAAACTGCAACAACACTTGCAGCACAGGACGGCTTGCCTTTTATCCACTCTTTTTGAATGTAGAAGTAAGGCGTTTGATACGAGTGGCCGGACCGACGTCCTTAGATATATATATATATATTATTGTATTTATTATTATATATAATGCATGTCAACATCCCATGTGCATGTATAATTATCGACAGGTTATCAACAGGTTATCAACAGGTCCATGAAAACACAGAGCCACGAACCCACAAAAAAATCTGAATCCATCCTGAAATATTGATCTTTATTCATATTAAATTAAAAATATAGTTTTGACAGATTCATGTAACAAAACAGAGAAAGTATTTAAATGCTGTAGCCTTGGGTACGGTCAGCTGAAGCTGGAAATGAGTGTCGGTCGGGTCAATGGACAGGTTTTACAGATGTGTCCTAAGTGTCATAAACACAGCTGCAGCTATTTAAACACATTTGTCTATTTGATTTAGTTGTTGTGATTAGCAAGCATTGACAATACTACAGACTCACTTCATTGGCCCACCTAAATCAAACAGACCCTTTATTCATTTAATCAGCTGCAGATGGTTACCCTGCTACACGTCTATAAAAACAATCCATTCTTTCTGATCAGAAGATACAGACCTCCTTATAGGATGATAAATGTCAGCATTTCAAATGATCTATCAGAAGCTAAAATACCTTCCAGTGTTTTTCTTACGGCAACAGCAGGGAGTTAAGCCTGGCGTCGCAACACCAGTCAACCAGTGTTACTGTGAGTGGACTAGCCACTGTCATGTGAGAGGAAACACTGATTGAACTATGTGCAAATGGAAATATAAATACCCAAGAGCTAAAATACATTAGGTCCACAAACCTCTGGGTTTAAAGTAATACATTGAGAGTAACTGGGTAGAGAGAGAGAGAGAGATACAGAGAAAGAGAAAGAGAATGAAAGGCTATTCATTAGTATTGCAACAGCATCTCAAGTCACTCTGCAGAGTGGATTCTGTACAAAATCTTGAAAACAAAAGTATGTCCAGAGCAGTGGATAATACTGAGACAAGCACTGGGTTTAAAAAGTATAATACACCAAATAAAGTGAGATAGAGCAGGGTTAAACACAAAGTCCACCAAGTTGTGCCAAAAACACAATCACAAATAGGGAATATGGGAGGCCTGCAAGCGACTTTTTAAAATCAAAATTCACTCTTGAAATTACATTTACATAATATGTATTTACATATAGAGATAATAATTTCCCCCAAATAACTGAAAAAAAACACACAATCTTATTCAACCCAAAAAACAAGTGACAATATGTGAGGGGAAATTAGAAAATCAAAGAAGCATCATGTTCCATTTATGTACAAATGCACCTTGCCACTTCCTCTGCTACCTATAAAAATACCTATTCACATTTTGTCAGTTGATGATAGTAGTAATACTACTGAGAACGACTGCATTAATGTTTGTGACATTCTGTAAAAAAAACAAAAAAGTCCTTCCCATTTACATTTGTGTGACTACAGTGTGCTTGGTCAACCGCTGTTGTCGTCCCTCAGCAATCATGGCATCGCAGACGAACCAGTGTAAAATCAGGACTATTATAAAAAGTTTTTTTATTTTTGTATTATAACATTGGAGAGTGTAATCATTTATAAGCTGCACATGTGACTTATATGAAACGTGGGTATCTGTTGCTTAGTGTATCCAAGCCATTGTAAATCTAGATGCAGGGGTACACCTTGCCCATTATTGAACTTCTCTACACCCCCGAGAGTAGAAGTACTCTGAACGAACAGTACTGGTGCACAGTATTCAAGCAGTGCAGGGCCATAGTTTTTAATTAATTCCTGTGCCAACTGTGGAAAACATTGGCTAAGTTTATACTATACGAACTATAACATAGGACAAAAATACAGCCCACACTGTAAATATAATTGTAGGGTAACATAGAAATATGATATGTTTAATGAAGCCTTCAAGCTGCTCCTCAAGCATCTGTCTTATTATAATAATGACACCTCTAAAGACCAAGTGCAAACAATGCTATACACTGCATTTACAATCATCACACAGATGCAGTCTCAACAGCAGTTTTGAAAGGGAATTATTGTGCTCCTTTAAGTGCCTAACTTTGCAAACGCAGCTTTAGAACAATTTCAAACAAAAGTCAGATGCATGAATGTTGGGCTGCTGCCATTTTCCCTTCCAGATTATGGTGGTCTTTGTTCATGTCTGTGCTGCTTGTATGGCTGCTTCCTGGTCTCCCAACGCTCAGACTCCCAAACAGTGTTTGCTACATGCATTTGCTAGTCACTTGGCGAGTGATGAAAGAGATGGAAACAATTCTGGTCTCCATGGCCATTGACAGTGCACTCACATCTAGTCCTTATTCTGCAAGCTCCACCTCCTTACCTTAATTTCCTTCTGGATAAATAAAGTATCTCCATCTATCTACAATTTGCTACGCTTTACATAGAAGTCTGGGAACTCTCAATTGAACAACGCTTGTCATCCAGGTACAAAATCACCAATCAGAACGCCAATCAGCGTTCTGATTGGCTGATGGTAGTTAAATTGTCTGCTAGCGCCTGTGTTTGAAAATCATCGTCAACCGTTTGTTGTTAGTTGAAGGTGGTCCAGTTGCCTGCTAATGATGTGATTGACACCTATTGGCACCTCCTGGCTAACAAATGGTTTTCAATTGAGATTTCTTAGACTATGTAAAGCGAAGCAAAGCGTAGTGGCAGAGTTTGAAACATCAGTATGGTTTTAACCAGGCTAACTCCCATCTTCTCGACTGCTCTATATTGTAACAATGACGCATGGGTGTGCTAATGTTTTTGGAATGCTAATGCCTTAGCTTTGACCCTATTGCAGAACGGCAACCTATTGCCTGCCACTTAGTGTTTTTCAGCCACGGCCTGGGACAATCTGTCAGCCCAAGCAATTTCCCCGCAGAACAGCACACTAGAGAGGGCTATAGTGGACGAATTAACATTCTAAAAGCCCCTTGTGATGTTAGTTGGCCCCAGGAGCACCAGTGCTTTCCTCCAGAAGATTGGCTTTATTTTCCTAAAGTAATCCATTACGAGTCCTCTCAACAACTCTTCATCCCTCTCATTGCACTTCCACGTGGCCACACAGTAGTCTACAAGCGCAATGATACCTTGTGGATGATGGCTCTAAAAATTGACCTAATTAACTAACTTTCAGAACTAGGCACACAAGAGACACTTTCATTGCACACAAATACATAAGGTGGTGTAGGTAAGTGTTTGCTCTAACTGGTAAATCCTAAATCAGAACGGGGACATACCTGGCACAGCCAAAATAGGTCCTCAAATTAGTTACAGGCCGTATCTGGAAAAAATGCACGATAATGCACAGTGCTGGCCTCAGGTATTCATGCTTCATGAAAAAGTTGTGTTACCCTGGATTCCCCCACGCTTGTGGTCTTCCATTAAGCTTGAGGATTCACTGATGAGACACACATCAGACACAAAATTGTGGGCTTCGAGAATAAACTTCAGTAGTGTAGTCATTGCTACACTATGGCATGGTGAATGAAACGCCTTCATTATAGTTTTGCTAATCTCAACAGGTTTAATATTCCTCTAGGCTACCGCATCATTCACTAAAACTCTAGTGCCTCAGCTGGAGCTTGATTGGCTGATAATTACTTTACATAAAGCCTGAGAGCGGGAGATAAACACTGCGCCTGGGAAACATCTGTGTTTGGCCTTGACACTAAATCATCCTTGTCCACACCTTTCCTGTCTGGCATTTTCAATGAAGAGGCGCAGAGTTGTATAACAGTAGCTGTGCATTGGTGTAGATCTCTCAGCAGTGAGACACAGGGAGGCATTAGTCCTAAATCTTCACTGCTCACTTTTAGCATTGTGGTTCTGGGTATGGGGTTTCTCTCTTTCTGGTTAAAGGTACACTCCTTAATTTGCGACTGGAATTCCATTTGTGGTTGAAACCACCATGTAGTCACTTTGGTTTGAAACTCAGAGAGCGCTACTCCTACTACAGCCACATGCACTCGTGTTTCAAAACAGGAAAAGAAACCTGGGCGAGAATTTGGGGTTTCTTGGGATGCTATAACACAATCACAAGAGTGTATACCTTTAAGCGGCTGTCCTAATTTGCTAGTGAAACAAATGAACATACTGTCACATTGAAGTCATTTGGCTGTGCCAGAGCATTAAGTGCTATCAAATATTCAACCCCAGCTTCAAACAGGCTTCAGAATCATTCATGGACAGATGCCAGGGGCTTTCCATGAGCAGCAGAGGCCGCTGTGACATCTGGCAGTATGGTATAGATTGATTTTGGGATTATTTGTGAGGAGTGTCACCACTGTTGTCAAACATCAGTACAAAAAAGTGTCTCGTGATCTTGAAGTGCTCCATGGTGAAAGTGTTGGTGGTCTCCTCAGACAGCCCCCCGCCCCTCAGTTCAAGCCTGAAGAGGATAGATATGGAGGGGAGGACAGTAAAGTCTTTCAACCATGGCAAATTTGGTTCAGTGTGCATTTTTCTGTTGATGACACGGTTTTATATAATATGGAAAAGTGATTGTCCTCATCTGCTGTTGCATGAAGACAGTCCATTCCACAGTGCATGTCAGTAAGATGTCATTTGTCGTTTTTCTGGCTTAACCAGGGATTTGCCGTGCCTCTGCCTCTGTGAATGTGTACACTTAACCTTTCCACGGTTGGAACTGTAGCCAGCTCCAGATTGAGACCAGACCATCATTTCCCTGATAAGCAAATATCCCACAATGTCAAGTATTGCCTTCTTAAATTCATGTTTCAGACAGTGTTTCCACAGACCATTCAGAAAACTTCCCTGTTTAAGCGGTTCCCATCTAGTCACGTTCCAGACATGACAGTCAGTCTCTACAGTTGATTGGTGAATCTTAACAACCCTCGTACACGGTTTCCTGTCTCCAAGGATATTGGTTTTCTATATATATCGACGATGTATAAGGAAACAGGTGGAATGCAGATGAAGTGGCCTGAGCACCCTGCCTGAGCACCCTGCCGGAGCCGTCAAACTTTTAAATGTCATTCTAGCCAGCTGCTCAGAGTCGGGCGCGTTCCGCCGTACCTCCGCTGTTTTGGATTAAGCCGAGGTGATGTTTACTTTTCTGCCTCACCGCGAGTCTGACCGCTGTCATCGCGACCGATCTGTCAGCTCAAGGTCAATGGCGCCCCTGTTCCATGACAGCTTCCGACGGCTCCAGCCTCATCTGAGAGCCTGCATGTGTGTGTGGGAGTGTGTGTGCATCTATATTGGATTAGGGCATGATATTATTGATGGGGGTTGCAGGTCTTGCTCCGAGCGCTCTCTGTGAACATGTTTGGGATGTGATATGAGGTATACATGTGTGTGTATGTGTGTGTGTGTGTGTGTGTGTGTGTGTGTGTGTGTGTGTGTGTGTGTGTGTGTGTGTGTGTGTGTGATGAATGTATGAATTCCACTAGCGATGCAGCGAGAGGCTTTGAGCTTGTAAACATCGAAGGAGCAAATGGGGAGGAACGCACGCTACGAAGCAGGCTGTTCGGCCCGGTTGCGGACCGCCGTTAAGCGCGTGCACACGTGCGTTTGTTATGCTGAGCACAACAACAGCTCTGTGTGCCTATTACCGTGCCATTCATCCAGCAAGGGGAAAAATGTGCTGTGATTTATGTGCCTCAACGGTAAACTGAAGGTCATGGGGGAAAAGCTAAAACGATGTTCTGTCCTGTCCTTAAGCAACCCTTTTTGGGTTAATTTAATCTTTTACATATAATACAGTCTTTATCTTGGTGTTGTGTCTGTGACTGGCTGGTGAAGGTGATAGCAGGGCCGTTTTCTCAAGTAGAAGACACTTCACATCATTCTATTTTCCTGCCTTTAGAGGTTCTAGCCAGGTGATGGAGGAGATGCCGGTGAGAGTGAGGTTACAAATGTCATTGTTAACCAGTCCAGAGGAGGCAGAAAAGCTAGAGAGGGAACAGGAGAGGGAAGAGGAAAGTGTCTAGAACTGGTGCTGGGGGGAACCGATAGATGATTACTACATTGGACTGAGAAGGGCGTCCAAAGGTCCATAAACCTTCACCTTTACTCCTCTACTGGCTACACCACAGTGTTCCTTTGTCTGTATGGAGGGGGTGGCAGAACGGTGCCGGGTTTCAGGGCAAACTCGGACAGGTATTCTTGGTTCTCTGCCACGGCAGGTCGAATGCGTCCGTTCTGCCGGTAGAAGAAGCGCGTGCTGCAGTCCTGCAGGTATTCGGGGTTGTGCAGAGTGGCTTTCGGGGGCAGGCTGTGCTGCCAGTATTCGGGATTGTCAAACGTGGCTTTCTTGCCTTTCTTATCCACCATAATCGTGCCACCGGTGATGCCCGAATGCAGGGTGTGCCCCGAGTGCCCAGGGTGCAGGGTGTGCGACGGGTATGACGGGTGGGCGGGGTGACCAGGGGGCACCACGTACCCGGAGGAGGAGGAGAGGGCGTGGCCTGAGGCGGAGGGGTTGACCGTCTGGGGTGCTGATTGGGCGGCCGGAGGGCCGTGGGCGGAGGTGGCGACGGCTCCAGCCAGGCCGTTCTTCTCGCCGGGGTGGTGGAACGTGTTGAGGTACAGGGGCTCGTTGACGTACTCGTCCTCCGCCCGGGGGTGCTGGCCGGCCGCGGCCCCGCCCATATGGGTGCCGTGGTATCCCGCGGCGTCGAGCGCGGTGTGGGCCTCACCGTTGCGGCGGCGCGCCACAAAAGGGTTTTCCTCCACCGGGTTCAGAAAGTCTGCAAATGGAAGGAGGAGATGAGGGAAAGCTTCATGACGCGACTCGGGACAAACTGAACACCGAGTGGGAACAACCATCGCAGGGACTGAAGGAAGTCACGTTTTGTGACCAAAATATCTACAGTATATGTACCCCAGGTATGGATAACTCTTAGTAAGATAACTATTCTCTGTGCTATTCATATTTATTCATGATAAAGCTTGTTACTGTACACGACACCCTGCTCTACCTGAGCTGCCCTTCTCCCTCATGGCAGTAACGTATCCATCCTGGTCTCGCCCTCCTTTTGGCCCTCGCTCGCCCAGAAGACCAGTGGGGTCGGCACTGTAGCGCTGTCCGCTGCTGTCCTCCCCTCCAGCCAAACCTAGGAAAGGAAGATTGAAAGATTAGTATAGGAAAGATGACGGTTTTTGGATAATTGTTAACCTTTATTAACAATTATAATAAAATCTTTCACGAAACCCATAATAAATATTAGTTGAGTAAAGTAAGTTGAGTAAGTTGAGTGAAAAAAAGAAAACCTTGTGCATTTAGCAGATGTGTGCTATAAACTGGATAATGGTTTTCTTTTTATAACATCTACTGCTTTGAGAAGTGAACAAAGGAGGCCAGAATAATCATATCCTTTATTATTTTACCAATGCCCAGTGACCTAGCAAACACTCAACACACTTTAAAATTAGCCATTTAAGGAGGCAATGAAAGAATGAAGGAACAAAATGAAGACCGGACTGTAATAGCACCAGGCAATTACACAGTAGAGCTTAATGCTAATACATCAAAGCTCCATTATGTGTCAATGTGAGGCATGTTTACTATTTGGTTTTGCTTTTATTTGTACAAAATGTGTTCACTGGCCTAAGTAGGCCTAGATATAAAACAACGAAACAAATAAAAGATGGTCCAGTAGCCCTCTGCATGGCCTCTTAGGTTATGCTATTATGTTCTGTTTTTCATCATGGAATATGTGTCCAAATTGAAATGCCTTCCTTCTCAATAGCTCTCACACCAAAATAATTCACTGCTGTTTTCCATGGAAATGTCCCTTCTGTGGTACTCCCCTGAGAGTTTATCCTCTCATCCTTTTCCCTAAAAGCTTAGATGGTGCATCAGCTAACATGTAAAACCACACGCTACTTTGGTTTTCGCTCAAGGGGAAACTACTTCCGCCACTAGGTGGACGTCTAAATAAGACAGCACAACAGTCTATGGGAAAGACACCCTAATTCCTAAAAAAAAAATACAATACAAAGTCAATCATATTTTCCTTAACGAGTTAGCAGTTAAAATCTAGCTAATTCACTTCTTCTCTTCCAATGAGAATGTGATCTCTCATGGGGTCATGAGAGATCACATTTTCATACAGCCGAATGCTTTTGCTCTACCTTGTCCGGGGGCACATGGCCGCGAGGAGGCCTTCTTCCTGAGGGTCCCATTACAGCGTGACTCCTCCTGGTTGCTGCCACCGGCTCCGCTAACAATTTGCCCCCCGCTGGCTGAGTCCTGGGAGGGCAAGCAACCTGGAGGCACGGCCGACACAGACACCACCCTTGGCAGGGTGGCCAACATGTCCTCCATGCTGAAGCTGGCATCCTGGTAGCCAAACTGGTTCTGGGTGGAACAGCAGGGAGGGAGAGTCTTTATCGAAGGGTGGTTACGACCGGTTGCCCCGGGCGACAGTTAACAGTTGGCAAACTGTTAACTATGACTGAAACACTGAAACCACACAAGCCACTGGCCATTTTTCCTGCATGTTTCAAGAAAAATGATAAATAAATATGTCTTGTGGTGCACCACTACCTCACACACACACACCCCTGGGACGCTGAGCTCCCACTGCGCTCTATATGCGACTATATCCAGTAAATCACTCACTTCTGCTTCTCATCAATCTATCCAACCTGCTCAACCTAAAAAAAAAATAACTATTCACATCCAAGATTCTTGGTGGTTGCGCTCTTTTTATGACGGTTCGTGGTTCTGTGCGGTGTGCGTGTGTGCGTGCGTGTAGTGATAGGTAAGTGAACAGCGTATATATTTGTAAAAATTCTATTGTGCTATGTGTAATAATTGAACTAATTACAAGCATCAGCAGAGACTATGTATTTTGAGTCTAATTATTCCAACAGAATTTAGAATAATGAAAACGTTGCAGCAACGACGACGTGGTGGTGCAGGAGAAATGTTGAAATATTATGCAAATAAATTATTCTTTTGGAGACTTTTTTAGTCTCCCGTACCCTCTAAAATGCACCAAACAAAGCTGGGAAAGGACTGATGTCTTTCATTGCCATTCAGAAGGTGTTGCTCTCCTGCCTGGTTGTCTTTTCAGACACAAACACAAGGGGGGGAGGTTTCGGAATACAAAATGGCTGACGTGCCTGGCTGTTGGAGAAAAGTCCAACGAGGAGAAGCCTTTGAGCAGCCATTCAAAAAGTACTGGGGGAACTGTCTGAGAACCCTTTATACTAGCAATTAGCTATGTTTCCAAACGAAGAAAGCCCGAGCTCTGACAGCACGTGTCAGAATGAGAAACAGAATGGATGATGAGAATGAAAGTGAGAGGGAGCTGTGTGACGTATGTTTTTAGAAAGCCAGTCTTCGGTGTGTCTGGACACAGAAGACAGCCAGCAGAATAATCTCAGCAGGCACTGGAAAATGCCCATTTTAAATTGGCTATTATGTCTTTATACAAGACCCACATTACTTAGCGAATGCCTAACTGATCTGAATGAGTACTTTGCTTCTACACTAAATTGTCTCTCATAGCCATGGTACTTCCACTATGATAGTTCCCCTGCTGGGAACTAAGAAACTGAAACAATTTCTAGCACAACAGATGGGCCCATCAACAAAGGGAAATAATCTTCTAAATGTGCTCCGAAAAATAACTTTGTTACATCAAAAAAGCCTGGCTAAAATAGGGGTTGGATATTTGATGTGAAGACTGTCTGCTGTATCTTATAACAAACTCCTGTCACTTCCAGTACCTACTCGAATATTTGAAATCATGGTAAAAGCTAATAGTAATTTGTATGCAATGAAAGGCTGCGAGAACCTCAACAATGTCTAAACTGACAGGAGCAATGTTAAAAGCAACAATTCCTTCTTAGCTCTTAGAAAAGTATGTTTTTGTCCAAGAAACTGCAATAAATATTCAGGCCTTATCCAGAGGATGGTGGCTTAATGGGATAATTCATCCTTTCGTCGTTGGTCTTGGACCAGCTTTTTCTTATCCATTAATATTTCATTTGAAAGCTAGAACAAACTGATTCCACTTTAGCAGTGTGGCACTTTATTAAACAGCACACCTATTTGCAATTAATGGAAAGCCACAGTTCAGTGATTCAGAAGAAAATGTATTCAAGTATTCAAGTATTCAAGCTAAACACAATCAAAGCTAAACACAATCCAAACATTGTTATTATTATTTTGAATGGCCTGATTCCTTATTTTTTTAAATGTTTATCATTTAACCCTCCCTCACAATTGAAATAACCTGACATTTATTTCCTTTTCTTTGGACTGATTAACTCTGAGGATGGTAGCATTAAATATTTAGCAAAAACAATATGCTTAGGTCATGGTGCACATTTACATATTCACCAACTATGTCACAACGACTCCTTGTTTGTATTATTTATTTATATTTTCTTAAGTTACATAATCTGCTGATGTCTCCACAATGTCCTCTCTCCCCTATCTCAGCCCTGTTTAGCATTGTGGCTCATGCATTTAGGGTTGAGTAGCTGAGTAGAGAGCAGAAATGTCCAGGTCTATATTTCTCTCCTGCTTACTGTCGCTTCCAGATAATATCTTAAAAGTGTTCTGTGTGACAGCTGTCTCTGCCCATGTCGACAACATCAGCACACTTTCTTGGACCTGCCCTGAAGCCTTTCAAAAGGGGCAAGAAAACAACATCACTGGAGATGTTGTTTAGGAGTGGAAATAAAGGTCAAATCTGCGCTGCCTATTGTTTGTTTCATCTTGGTTTGAACGAAACACAACATGGAACATGTGCTATGGGAACGGTCTGCAAAATAGTGAAATGTCCATGTAATGTCCTCACTGGAAACTGCCATTGCTCTTTTTTCTCTGTTTTCCTTGCTAATATGCTAATAAGAAAGCTAGCCGTATTGGATCTATATGTTTAGAGATAGTTGTTATTTATTAGTTGCTAATTTGAGTTGCCTGCAGCGGATTCACAATCATTGGTGAATCATAAATGTACATCTTGTCAATCAATCAATCAATCAATCAATCAGTCCATACCCTGTTTGGGTCCATGCGTGTGCGTGGTGTGTAAGCTAGTGGTGGCACGTTAAAGCCGTGGGGAACCAGGTACTCATCAGCATCCATCAGGTCTTCCAGCTCCTCCTCGTCCAGGAGGCTCTGAAAGAACTTGCTGTCGTTGGGGCTGGGCAGCTTCATGCGGTCATCACCCTGAGGAGGGGGAGAGCACCTTAATAGGGCATACCCTAGTTTTGAGGAGGCATCCCCCTTTCGACCAATTGAGCTCACCCTGATTAAGGCTCAACAATGATATTTTTTCTTTCAGACACAAAGACAGTTGAAAAACAAAACTATACCAGTGAAGGGATATCTAACTGGACAGAAAGACATGTTATTTGTCTCTTCAGGACAATGGGTTTCAACTTGTGTTTGAAATATTGCACACCTCAACATAAACACATGGTACTAGAAAAAAAAGAAATAAACAGTCCCAGTGTGTCATATTTAGATTCTAAAGAGTCGTTTTGTCTTGAAACTGATTCACACAAACTCTGCCTGATTGCCAAGTTTAGGAAAAAGGTAGGAATATTCTCCGTGTTAGTGTGTATCTCTGTATCACTCCTAACATCACCCTAGCGACGGGTGAGGCGTTGACAGAGAGCCACGTGGCCAGCCTCAAGCCCAGCCCCAGAACAGCCGTCGACGCCATCAACCCGAAGTATTGTAAGCATTCACCTAATATCTGTTGGGCTTGGTGCGCTCAATGGCTTCTCAAATGTTTGGAGATAATGCCAGCTGTCTTTCCCCACTCGTTCATCTTCCCAGCAGCTACAGCAGGTGTAGTTAATAAAATAGATAAGGGAAATAATCCTTCAAGTATCAATCTTGCTCAAAGCATACCAGAGGTCATTCTGTTCTGGTATGTCATATGCACTAAAATGATGCTCGATTTATTGAAATCGGGTTACAGGTGTCTGATTACGTGTTACTGTGTGCTATCCATGCTTATTATTGTTGAAGGCAGTCTTTTCTCTGTTTTTCATGTAGCCTACCAGAAGTCTAATCAATCCTCTGTGAAAAGTCTCACACAATTCAGATGTAGGCTGATTCAATTAAACTGATCATTTTATGGTTATATTTTATTTTACGGTTAAGCTATAAATTGGTTCTGTGCGTACGGTGGTGCCCTGAGGAATTATTAATTATGAAAATGTATAATAAATAAATAAATGACATTCATATCACAGCAGGTGGCAGAGGGCTTTCAGCATTACATACACTATATCTGGAATGGTCTTCCTACCACAAAGTGCTACTGACATTTTCTTAAAGCCTGAACTCTGTACCTTTCTTACCTCAAAATAAAAATAAAATAAATAAAGTAATCCATTGTTCACAGACCAGGACTGGATTAGATATTTTTATTTGCAATTGACTTCCATTGTTTCTTAAAAACATACTTTTAATTAGAAGGATCTACAAAGCTGGTTGCCGTCTCTACCAGTATGTGTTCTTAAGTTACTCCAGTTTGCAGAATTGAATTATTGTAGTTTTTAATTTAAGATGTACTGTATTTATAAGAAGCAAGAAAGCTGCAGAGTCAACCGTTTGAAAAGTCAGTAGCTCTCTCATACTGCAAAACCTTACAGTACTTTCCTGCATGTAATGTTTTTATTTTATATTTCATTAGATGTTTTTGTTTTTTCTTTGTTTGCTTTAGCTAATGTAGGCATCTTATTAGATATTTCTAATTAGATATTGACTTATATTACATATTACATGAGTGTTTTTGAAAATCGCAATATAAAAGAGCTTTGATGAAATTATAATTGGTGGCAATTAATGAACAAATGTAATATTTTCAGATGATGCTACTTAAATTAGCCCACCTGGAACAACTGACAACAGTACTTTATCCTACACGGCCCAAACTCAACTCTATTGTCCCAAACACCACAAATTCCGTGAATCCATTTATATAACAGACAAGTGACTCAGCAAGTAAGCCGTTAGCATTGCTACCTGGATGACCAGGTATCGCTGGGGATCACGGGCCATCCGACAGAACTCAGCAGCGAGCTCCTTGAATTTAGGCCGGCTGTCTGCATCAATCATCCAACCTGATGAAATACAGATGAGAAACTTAATGTAATATACCCAACAACGGACTGTTAGACCAAAATCATTTCAAGTGGATTTTTAACATTTTCAACATTTATAACAACCCTCACAAAGTGGATTTTTAACATTTTCAACATTTATAACAACCCCCACAACTCCTACTGATAATCTATTCATTAATCCGACCCTTTTACAACGGCGCCACCATTATGCCCACTTACCGCCGTCCCGAAATTAACCAAAAAGTATTGGCCACACCTTAGATCGACTTGCGCCGTGGACTTGCACCGTTTGCCTCCATTTGCACCTTGACCGAGAAACTAGGGCCCATTATGTTTTTCAGTTGAGAATTTTGGAGTTCAGTGTTTTTAGTACTTTTATTAATCCCTCTGCGGAGGAATTCTCTTATCTCGCCTAATATGGTAGGGGCTATGTATCTTGCGCAAGTACACCTCCAGGTCGATTCCATGTCTGGGATCAAAACCAAGACCGTCTGGGTTATGACCCCACAGATAAACTAGACAGTGACTTCTGCACTCTCCTCTCACTCTAATCTCGCTGTGTGTGTGTGTGTGTATGTCTGTGTGTGTTTGCCATCTAAAGGTTGGCACAGATTCAGGATGGCAGAGGCCGGCCCACGAACGGAGACCAAGGTGACAGGGAGCGCCAGGGGCCGTTACTCTGAGACTTGGAAAGGAAAGACTGAGCCGGGGGTAGGGGGGGGGCACACACCGCCTCGCTGTCCTGACATCGGTGGCCAGAGGTTACGGTACCACATGTGACTCGTCGCGGTGCGCCGGATGCTGGCCAACATGGTGGGTGCCATGGGTCATGTCATGTTAGAGAGGAGATCAGCCAGGGAAATGAGCCACTGATACGCCTCAGCTCTAATGCCTGCGCTCAACAGTTACTGTATCCTTGGAGGATTGGCTTTTTGCCATAGCATTTGTTTAAGAATTAAACATTTTGATGTAGCTGTATGTGTGTGGAGGGTTAGTAGCTTTAACTGGGCCATTCAAGTTTTATGTACTGTATACTTGTGGGAATTATATAAGAAACAGACCCAATATTTCAGTGTGGATATCGATTGTCCTTTCGTTGTAACAACTATAAATATCATTACAGTAGGTTTACTGAGATTACATTTATTTCCATCACCATGAATTGCTTTTCATGCAAATATTATACATTGGAAAGACTGACTGGACAATAGAAGACAAAATGGGTGGAATCACGTGGTGCATGTGTGCTCACATTCAGGGTCTGGCGTGTGTGTGCGTGTGTGTGCGTGTGTGTGCGCGTGTGGACCTACATTTCACCATGACCATGTAAACGTCGATGGTGCATATGGGGGGCTGGGGGAGACGCTCGCCCTTCTCCAGCAGGTCCGGGATGTCTCGAGTGGAGATCCCATCGTATGGCTTCCCTCCGAATGTCATCAGCTCCCAGATTGTCACCCCTAGGAGCAGAGAGGAGAGAGGAGAGGAAGGGAGAGGAGAGAGGAGAGGAAGGGAGAGGAGCAGAGGAGAGGAAGGGAGAGGAGAGAGGAGAGAGGAGAGGAAGGGAGAGGAGAGAGGAGAGGAAGGGAGAAGAGTAGAGGAGAGGAAGGGAGAGGAGAAGAGGAGAGGAAGGGAGAGGAGCAGAGGAGAGGAAGGGAGAGGAGAGAGGAGAGA
>JAOEHI010052887.1:0-15977 GCA_025447815.1 Percopsis transmontana | reverse complement strand
GACGTTCTCCGATGAGAAGTTCACGACCCCCCCCCCCCCCTCTCTCTCTCTTTCTCTCTCTCTCTCCCTCTCTCTGGGTTCTCTTTCAGGAATAGCCATTTTCTCATTGTTGTTTCATTTGTATGTGCATATGGCCCTCAAGCTGAAATACAATGACTTCCCAGTCCAAACTACACACAGCTCATCGGGTCTGTTAACACCACATAGACCCTCTCCACTGACAGAACAATAGCATAAAACGAATTCTTATCACAACTGTCATGATAAAATCCTTGTCATAATTATTATCTTCCAGCATTACAAGCGGCAGTAGAAAATATGGTAAAGATGTAGGTACGACAGCATGTCAGAAAATGAGAAGGAAATAATTGTGAAAGAAATTACAGAATGAAAGTTGACATAATACTGTAGTAATGTGAAAAAATGTACTGAGTTGTAAAAAATCTCGACATCGCCTTTATGAAATATAGAATGCCACTTAAAGGGACACTGCAGGCTAACATTACTTAAAGCAGGAAAAACAGCTCATTAAACATGTGTCTAAAAGAGCGGGGCTACAGGCCTATAGTCTCCCTGAACCAATCAGCCAAGCAATCATTAATTAGTTAGGCTGCTCTTCTTCCTGTGGTTATTACTGTAAAGGAGTCAGCGGATGAAGGCTGTCGGTTTGGAATAAATACCTCCAATGCTGCCTTCTCTGGCACAAGGCCTAATTTATGAGCACTGATGTAACGAACTGAAATATTGGTTTATGATCAATCGTGTTCGTGCTCATGATGGATTGGTTTAAAGTCAGCCTGCATACGAGACACATACTAGACATTTGACGTTGTAAACGGGCGTAAAAATGTAACGTTACGTTTCGAACCGATCAAAGCGGATCGACGACAGTTTGTCACTCCGTCTCGTAAAACAAACGCAATCCTTCTGATCTGGGGTCTAGTTTGGCGGTCTACTCACCAACGAGCCGGCGAACCGGGCGCAGTATAGCTCGGCGGTGACGGTGCTGTTTACCAGGATTGTGTGCCGTCGGAGGACCGACTCCGTGTGTGGAAGTCGGGAGCGAGGCTGCTCCGTGTCTAGCGGCAGCACCGCCGGCGCCGCCCCCATCCTGCTGACACAGGCCGTGCTCGTGAGCCGTCTGCTCCAATCGCAGCTCCTGTCTCGTTCCAGCGTGCGCGCGTGTGTTGGTGTTGTTGTGTCTGGTCTCACGGGTGATTGGCAGGTCGCGGCGGCTGGCTCGTGCCTGGGAATGTGTTTTGGTTTCACCAAATAAAAGTTTAATTTTCACGCTCGCCGTGTGACCAAAACACAGAACCTACCGCGTTTTTGTTAATACCAGGGCCTAATTTTAAATAATTAAGGCATAACCAAGTATTAGTATTATGATTATTGTTCAACTAAAATCCTAGGATGTCTAGCGCAGGTCCGAACAATCATTTCACAGCTTAGCTCATGGGTTCAAGCAGTGGACCACATGTGCATCCATGAGAAAGCCTAGCAAGCAAGCTTATACAAACATAAATAAATAAATAATGTTTTTGCCCACAACTACGGCTAGCTCCATACCAACACCTAGGCGTTATGTTACAAATCGATTTGAAAACTATGGGTTTATTAAACTATTATCTGCATAATTGCATAATTTCTTATAACAATAATTTATGTTTTCGGTCACATTCGGCATTCAAATAGGACGTTTTTATTTACTCAGTCCTCTGTAATGTTTTATGTAATGTATTGCTAGCGGCTGAACAGTAGAGGGCGCCACGGGATCGCTGTGTAGACAATAGTTTTCACACTACGGTATTAACATTTTTCGGACTATTTATTTCGGTAGGGCTACTATAGAAAAATGTAATGCGTTAACTGATCAAATAATATTATGCATATTTATTCATATTTTGAACTCGAACTGCTTGCCAGGATAGGAAAATATGCAAAAACATATGTATGTGCACTTTATGAACACTTGGGCCTTTTGTGATCTTACAAGTTGACTTTGAATTCGTTTTTTTTACTTCTATTTGATCCGTCATTTTATATTTCTTCTGCAGACCCCACGGTCAAAGGTCAACCATATGTGCGAGTGCGCAGGTAACTCTCGTTAACAGTCAAAAAGATAAACTGGAAATTTGCCCATTTGAATGCAATCGCCTCGCCTTCGTTGATAATTGTATGAGTTAGCATTTTTGTACATTTTCTCCGGGCCATAACTGACTGACTTTAATAGCTAGTCAATTAGCATGTGTAGGCTACCAGTTGAGAGATGTTAGCGCAATGCTAATGTAATCGCTATATAGTTTACATGAGATGTAATTCTAACCTGACGTTATCGTTTTAATGAGTGAGACTTAACGCATAGTCAGAAACGGGTTGCTGTTCGACTTTGGTCACTAAACACTTTCCAAACGCCGTGGGTTTTTACTGTTTGCAGAAACCGACAAAAATGTCTCTAGCAATTCCCGAGAAGTTTGTCCTGGGAGGAAGTTCCACCGTCCCTCTCCATGAGCGGTATCATGCATCACACTGATCTAAACTGTCATGATAGTAGTGTTACTGACTGTTAATTCACAGTCAAACATACATTGTTTAAGTAAATTCGATTAAATTTTATTTTTTAATATCCTTTGCTCCCCCTCGAAGCTGGAACTTGTTCAACAGCAGATGGGAGCCACTGTACTACAGATATACAATAAATTACAAATTAAAAATATATAAAGTCACAAGATTCTATTCAATTCATCCAATTCATCCATTCCCCTGTTCTGTACTGTGTATTAATATTAAATGTCTTGTAGATTCACTCAGATCCTGGAGGCAAAGGTAACCCGGCCGTTGGTACTGACTTGTCACCTGGACCTGCAAAACCAGAACCAGAACCTGGCCCTGCTGATGGAGAAACATACCTCTGTTGTAAAGATAGAGAAAGTAAATGTCTTACTTAACATAGAGAGAAAAGATCCTTTCTTGTCACACATTCAAACACCCACGTGACTTTTGCTTAAAGAATAACTTTTGCAGAATAGTCTGTGGTCTGACACTTTGAAATCCGATTTGAGCGTCCGGACCGAGACGCATCTTTAGAAATCTGATTGGAATCACATTTCAAATTGCCTCCAGATGTGTTTTTTTTTTTGCTGTCCAAACTTTAAAAAAAATCAATCTGGATACAATCTGGAAATGCCAAAAATTGGATTTGGGCTGGCAGCCTGAACAAAGCCAAATTGTCCGCCAAATGTAATTGCAATTCCACTGGGGTATCATTCATGCTTACACTGTATGTGTAAATATACTGTCCAAAACAGGAGGCTTTAGAACGCTTTAGAATACTATCACATCTTACACACCAGGTAAATTGTAACATTTTGAGTATTCCTCTTCGCAAAGGCTAAAATGATGCCATTTATTAGATTTTAGATTTTTTTTAATGAGCTCAGAATAAGGTGGCAACAAATTAACACTTGAGTGTGTGCGTGGTTGTAGTTTTCTCCAATCCTCTGCACCTCTGCTACGAGCCAGAAGCGTGTGGCAGTCCGTTAATGTTACTGTCATCTGGTAAAGTGCTGTGTGGGGAAAGAACAGTGCTAGTGAAGCTTCTCTCACTGGGGGTCCTCTGTAAAGTGACTCTTTTTATCACCCAGAGTGTGAAGCAGCGCCTGGGCAGAGCCAACACCTGGCCCAGGCTGGGGATGATGTCACCATGGGCCAGGCGAGGGGTGAGGTGGGGAGCCAGGCAGTGCAAGGGGGACCTGCGGGGTCTGCGCTACCCTTCGTGGTACCTGAGGTGGAAGTATGGCTGGACGGTCAAGCCCTACAAGAGGACGTGCTCCTGGAGTAAGTATCCGCTTCAGTCTCAGAACCTTTTCATGCCTTTTTTATATTTAATCAACGTCTGTTTAGTTGCTGTGTATTGCGGATTGAGGTAAGGATTGAGCCTAGTAGCACCCGTTCATTGGTGCAGGCTCACTCGTCTTTGTTTTCCGATCTCTAGGTGTGGCTGGATGAGCTCATCATGGCCCTGTGCTCGATTCAGATTTATTAGACTTTGACTTGGAGGGCTTGACTCTCGTTTTTCTGTTGCCTCGGCCATCCAGAAACGGCAGCAGAATATACATTTATCTAAGAATCTAGTTTTATTGTAGCGCTACTGGGCTTGTTTGATGTGATCCGTTACAGAGAAAAGGGTGAGAAGGGGACGACCAACGTGCGACGGGCTGGAGCTTACTGACGGATGTAAAGGTTTGTGTGTGCAAGAGAAACGCGCGGATGGACGAGGCTTCCTTCCTTAGAAGTCTCAGAGCTTCACTGTTAACCCTCTAAAAACCCGATAAAACAAGTCGCAGAGCTGCACGTCTCTCTTCTTTACACTTGAATCTACTTCAAGTACGGCTGCTCGATTATGGCAAAAATCATAATCACGATTATTTTGGCCAATATTGCTGTATTTGTATGCAACAAATCTTGCACAATATTTGTTTTTGTTCCACGTCGGACTCCTTGAAACCAAATTGTTTACAAACGGCTGAAATGGTTTTACCTTTCTTGTCGACCAAAGGCTCTCTTTCTGTCATCTTTGCTCGAGCTGAACTAAACATGCCACAGCCTAATGGGGAGTGAGTTTGGCCTTTTAGGGAGGGGTGAAAGAGCACCGCTGTAAAGGGAAATGGCGTGCATTTTTTGACAAAACAACAACATTGCGAAATGGAGTGCGACACAATCGTTTGACCTCAATTATTTTGTTTTCGTAATCGTCGGAGGCCATAATTGAAATTGAAACGAAAAATTCGATTAACTGCACAGCCCTACTTCAAAGTCACCTTTTTATACAGAGCATGATCTTGATCATCGTAATCATTTATGCTGGGGTGGTTTATAGCTATCAAACAACTAAATCACTATATATTATTAATCGGATAAAACGACACTGAAAAAAATAATAAACTTGTAAAACCCTAAAAGCTTCTTGCTGAAGGTTTAAAATATTATTAATAATAATAATAATGATAATAATAATAATAATACAATAATAATTATAAGCATTACACTTGCATAGCGCTTTTCAAGATACCCATATCCTGCCCCCCACATTAAGACCCACTGCCCCAGTGTCTTGTAAACTTTTCTTTTTGTGTCCAGGAGGGGGCGGGCTAGCCCCAGCGGGGTCCCGCGGCCGCGGGCCCGGCAGGAGAGGCGCGTGGAGACGAGCGGCCGTCCTCACCAGAGAGGAGCTGGACGCACAGCTAGAGGACTACATGTCCAAGTCCAAGAGCCGGCTGGACGCAGAGCTGGACGAGTACATGAGCATGCCCGGAGACTGCTGGCAGTGATGCTGTGGGGCAGCGGGGGGCAGCTGGCTGACCCCCCCGCATGCAATTATATAGGATGGTGTAAAGTCTGCCTTGCCCATCAGTAAATCATCCCATACTGTACATTACATCATCCTCAAAGGCATGAAACCAGTTTTAATGGTCATGTTTATTCTTTGCGATGCGGCCTAAATTCTCTTGGAAAAAACGAATTGTGAACCACAAGGTTATACCTTTTTTTTCAGACTTATTTAGTGTCTCTAAATTAGTTATCTCTGTTCTGGGATGGTGAGTGTTTGCTAGACAAATCGGTGAACCTAATTGTTTATTTGGAATTATATAGGGCCTACCGGGGCAGACCATGTTTTTTTGTTTGCTGAAATGTCTTTAGAGGACTGCTTACACTCTTTACTAAGCGTTACTAAATACTCGTTACTAAATACCAAGCATGCCAAGGCAACATACCACTATTGTTTTGACAGTTTTTTTTGTCTTTAAGAGATTCATCAGCTGTTGTTTGTTTCATGTGATGCGAAGCCTAACCCAATTGCAGCTAACCAGTCTAACAGCAGTTCAGTTGACTGCTGTACAGTACATAATTTGCTGCTTGACTATTTTTTCGGAAACCTGCCAAAAATAATAAAAGTGTCATTACCAGGAATTTCTTTCAGGGTCCCTGCTGTGTCTAGACAATGATCTACCAGTTAATATTCTCATTTATCTGCAAAAAGTAAGATATGAAATTTGTATCACTGGGACCGTTATCATGACAACACACACAGACAGTATATTCCAGAGCAGTGTGTGTGTGTGTGTGTGCGTGCGTGGGTGTTGCCAGCTCCAAAACAAGTTGTAAGGAACAACGTAAGTCTTTGAAGCACATTTCAACTGCCCTGTAGTGGTGACGTCTGTTTGTAGAGTCATGACTGCCGCCCATCCTCAAGTGCTATGTTTTCTTAGTCTGTGGTAGTATAATGTAAATGAATGCCACGAACTGTTGTCAGGACTGTGTACACTTGGGGCATCAGACGGGAGATGTGCTGCTACGTGAAGGACGGTAGGCTTAGGCTACGAGCTGCTGATTTTGTACTGTAAAATAAAACGAAACTATTGTAGGTGGGCTGTGTTGTAAGACTTTTTTTATGGTTATTTAAAATGTATGTATTTATTAGCGGTGAGACATTTATACGGTTTTGTATATTAGTGTCTACTGGTGTCTAGTGTTTCTTAAGGTGTTTTCTGTTTTTTAAGTTAGGTAGTAAGCCTATGTCACTCTTTTATTCTTTGTAACTTATAAAATGTATGTACACAGCATGTGCTGAGACTGATCTGCCTCTACACAGGCATATAAGGCTTGACTATCCAGAGCTATTTTTGTATTAAATAAATTATTTTTATAGCTTATGATCTGGACTGTGTGCCTCTATAGACGAGGAAATGCCTTTCACTTATGTAAAGTTTAAACATTGTTATAGTTACATATTTTACCTAGGCTATAGATTTGATATGAGTACCTAGGCTATAGATTTGATATTTGATATTGATATTTGATGAGAGCGCCTGCAGGCAGACAGATTGGTGGAGACAGTAGAATTCCTCTTCCCCAACTGGTATAAAACATTCATGTAATGCGATCCTTCGAGTTCAGAGGAAGTAAATTAAGAAGAGGTACAATTGGATGGATTGTGTCGTACATTTATTGGCAGTTGAATCTTCCAGTGTCATGTTGCGGTGAACATATCCAGTCAAAATGTATAAACGAATAGTCAATAACGAATAATTTTGGGTTGTTTGTTTGCACGTCGGTTTTAGTTATTTTAATTTAATCTGCTTGGTTGTCATAGCGTTGGACGGCAGGATGCCCTGGTTATTCAGCGTACTTTTTCTTCTACCAATAAGGCGAGTATAAACTCATAATCTCATGACTGCTGATTACATTATTCTAACTGTGTGTTTATTTAAAAAATTAAAAATTAAAAAATAAATAATGATAAATGCTCTAGATGTAAATGTAAATACAGACACTGGTTTCTTTTCTGCAGTGTCTGCTATGCTGCAGTTCCAGACAGTTATGTACCAGGTATATTTTATTTATATTTGTGCACTGTGACCAAGCATTTCATTACCTTCCATTGCTGCTGCTGTCTGTGTATTCGATAAACGTTGGAAGGTATAGGCTAGATATTCGTCGTTCTAAAACATTCTTTTTTCTTTACACCTACAGTAATGATGACAGCACCTTGCTGGCTGGAGGAGGATTTTGCGGTGGCAAAAGAGTGTTCACTTTGCAGTATCCCTCAGATGGTAACAGTGTTTAATCTCTGACACCTTATCTCTTGGTCATTTGTAATGTAGATGTACGACAGCGGTTCCCAACGGGTCTGGAGCATAGATGTCTAAGGTCCAGACTCCGCAGGGGTTGCATACAGTCGGGGGGGCAGAATTGTCCAGGTTTCAACAGGCCCCTGTAGGCATGTTATCCATGACATTATGTGTGTGTGTGTGTGGGACTATGTGGTGCATATCCACCAAAAAACACACATTGAGGAGAGTCCCTTTTAGTTTAATTTAAATACTTTTCTCCGTCCTTCAGCGATCATGGCCGCCGTGCTTCCAAACGGGCTTCTTTGAGGAGGTCCAGTGTCGGTCGAACAGGGTGGAACACAGGAGGTAGATCATGCTTTTTAACTACTTTAACCCCTCAACCGTGTCCTGGTTGTGGTTTTGGGTATCCAGTGTAAACGTGCTACAGAGAGGCCATGTGTCATGTTGTACCAGTGCTCCCTTGGTGGTTTGCTATGTATTGTCTTCCCGCCCCAGCTGTCACCCCCGCCATGCTGAGCAGCAGCTGGCCTGGCTCCTGGAGGCGGGAGTGGTCTTTCTGATGGCACTCCTCCTGGTCCTGGTTGTGAGTCGGCAGCGGGCCCTGGGCCACCAGGCTGAGCGGAAGGTCTACAGCCTGATCCGGACCGTCTGAGACAGTTTGGTACTGACATGAGACAGTTTGGTACTGACATGAGACAGTTTGGTACTGACCTCATCCAACCAGACATCCAGGAGCGATAGATATATTTTTATTTTTAGTATTTAAACACTGAAGGGGAATTTAGTTAGATCAGCATATAGGCTGACAGTCTGAAGATTGACTTCACAAAATGCATGCATGCCTTGGGGCATCGGGCCTTATTCTAAAACATTAGTTTGATTCTATTCACACCTTGCATGTCTTTACTGGCCAGACCTCTATGACCAACAGTAGAAATTGTGCATGCCTGATGTATACTGTGTGCGTGTGTGGGGTGTGAGGACCCTCCTTTGCAGTGCTCTGCCTCCCAGTGGCCAGAATTACACACTACGACTTTAATGCTTATTGATTTGTTATTTTTTAATGTATATTGTCTATTTAACTTTTCTTCCCGTTCTTTTTGTTTTATTTCCTCCTGTGTATATTGTAAAGTTTAGGCTATTGCTATTTTTTGCCTTATACATTATTATTAAATGCACATTTATTCATGTGTTATTGTAATGTTAATGTTGCTCATTGTTACTGGTACCACCAAAAAATGAAACAGTCCGGGTAGAAACTGAAGTCTTTTATTTCAGAATATAAAACTGAATACAAAACTGATTATAAAACTGTACAACTTGGATTCTTTATCAAAACAAATCATTGCTCATAAACCAACATAAACAACCCATAATCCAATTGTGTGACCTCTACTTTTAAAATGTACATCTAATGTATTAATGTAGTCCTCTCAAAACTCAAAAGAGTCTGTTAATAACGTAAATCATCTATTTTAAAAATGGGTGTCAAAGGAAAGATCTGTGATTCTCCAGTCTGGTCTGAACTGGTCTGGTCAGGTCTGGTCTGGCCCTCATAGACTATTGTCTGCTGGATGTCTGGGGAGGTTGGAGATTAACATCAGGCACCCATAATATTTCACCACCTTCTCTAAAAGCAACCTGTCACTCAACAGATTTCCATGCATGCATTTGCTACATTATTTCCAGTGTGTGTTGGTGTGGTTTGCTATCTAATCTACTGGTTGCTATGGGAACACTTATCCCAGACCATCTGAGGCAAGAGTACTAGGGGGTTTTCCCATGGGGTTTTCTCACCTGTCCTCTGCTTCCCAGACCCACCCACTCAGTGACAAACATATGCAATAGTCAATCCCAAGAGGGTTAACTGGCCAATTGCTGAGGCCTGAGAGGGGTGAAACAAAGGTCATGTTAGTGTGATCTGTCTACTAAAACACCTTATTCAGACAACATCAGATAACCTTTAATTTTCATGGTGAAATAAAGTATTAGCATGGATAGACATTCAGACAAGTGAAACCCTTTTTTCAGTTTCAGTATTCAGCATTTATTTATAAAATTAGGGTCATGAGACTTTAATATATACAATAAAACTTCCAGAAACATACAGAAACAACCATCTGCTGTATTAAGATGGCATGTTTGGCATGTTGGAACAAACACACACACACACACACACACACACACACACACACACAGACAGACAGACTACTATTAACAGGATGTTATGGTACAGGAATGGTACAAATGTGTGTACATTAGATACGTCCCGAATGATACGGGCATGCTGGTGTCACATGTAAATGTTACATGTCAGAAGCAGTACCCTACAAGTACAAGCTAACTCTAATGTTGCGCAGGGTTACCAGCTACAATTACAATTACAATTCATTCAACAACGAGAAACGAACATTCAACGACAAGAACATGAAAACAGCTGTTTCATTCTACGACAAGAAGCAACCACATTCAGCAACAAGAACATGAACTGTTCTGTACCTTAACGGTTGAACCGGTGGGAGCCGCGTCCAGTGGAAACCTAATTTCATACTGGCCATAGTCATGAATGCTGTTATCTGTTGACACACATCACATCAGGAGGGGCTTACCACACTGCTGATATTACTCCCAGTAACAGAGCTGCTGTATAATACTATTACCATTAAAGGTACACTCCTCAATTGTGTCATAGTGTCCCCAGAACCCCAAACGTTTGCCTATAACTGCATGTGTGAATTATAACGTGCACATGGCTATCGCGGGGGCCAGAAAATGGTGTGAGGTCATACTAGGAGAGCTGGAGGAGGAGTAGAGAAGAGTGACAGCTGCTCAGCACTCGGGTGGAGGAGGGGCATACGCTTTCAAACAAGAACACCCAAAGTCTCTGCACCGTTGGCCTCGACTATAACGGGACTTCTGGACCCAAATAGAGGAGTGTCCCTTTAAGAGCAGACTGAAACTGCAGACCACGCGCTCCAGCTTGTTAAGACATTAAGTCTGTAGGTCTGATGTGACTGAATCAGCTTGTCTTACTTATAAAGTCGTATTCAAAGGTGGAGTTGTAGTCATAGTCTGGTGTTGCTGTTACTTCGTAATCATATTCGTTTTCATTTCCTGTGGAAGAGCACAGAAACAGGAATGGAATCTTTAACAGCTGACAAGGTAGTTGGTCTATCCTGCCCCCTGAAAACGACAGAAAAATATAATTTTTATGATATTTTATAGAATTATCCCAATGAGTCATGTTACCTAAGTTAAGTTATACATACTGATACAACTGTCCTGAAAACAAAAGACTTCTTGGAAGTCCAACTACTGACGGGAAGCAAGGCACACCCTGTCTATGCCCTAACATGAGACAACGGGCCTGGTTGGATCAGGGGGTCAACTTCCATTCTGCCTTGAACATGACTCAGGGCGGAGCCATTACATGTCATTGATGCCAAAAGAGAATCTCCATTGACTGTCATGTGATTCTAAAGCCATTAAACTTCCTTAAATAGTTGCCACTGCGTTTTTATATAAGATATACAATGAGGTCAATTAGCAGATATAATATATAAGATTATGTCAGAGAAAGCATGTCTTCAATCATTGCCTTGAAATTATATATTTCCTTTAAAAATGGTAGCCCATAACCAGCCAAGGACCAACGCAGCTCACGGCAGCGACGTGCACCTCCCCAAAAATGTAACTACACATTGCGGCGACGCAGACCGCAACAACTCTCTCACAACAGCTTGATACAATGCAGTAGTTATGGTGCTGTATTTGATGTAATATGAATAACCTGAATCATGCTCATTTAAACTGAAATGCTTCTTTTGTCAGAGTTACCTCTAAATCACAGATCTCGTCAATTCAAATTTGAAATGTCCAAAGAGGCCAGACATTGCAATGGTTGGTAATCAAGGTAGGTAGGTCCAACTTTTATTTTGACAGTGTGCTGAAACTACAGCCATGGAAGAAATTAAGAGACCACTGCATATTTTTAAATATAATAATATAAAAAATAAAAAATATATAAACATGAACATAAATATATTAAATATAAATAAAATATATATTTATTATATTATTAAAAAATATGTAGTGGTCTTTTTTCCATGGCTGTATATTACGTAAAATGCGTCGTAGAAGGTCGGGAGCCATCTTTGTTTTTCCCCATGGCTGTATTCAACGTATGCCAATGGAGCAAACGGGGGTTTTTGCTTCTAGTTCTTTGCATAGTGCTATGCAAAATTGTGAGGGAGGTCTGTGTGTGCTGTCGACCTTTCATCACAACTCCCCCCCAAACCCCCTCCACATCCACACCCCCCTCCCACACACACACACACACTCCCACAACACCAAAGGACATGCAGAAACCTCCCCTTTGGATCTCTTTCTCTTTTTCCTTGGGGGCAAAAGCAACGTATCTCTCTCCCACACACACACACACACACACACAAACACTAGGTGTTGAGCAATGCCTGAAGCAATACCTAAGAATGATGTTCTCATCTGAACTGTGGGCCACATATGTAAAAAGATCTCCGTCCTGTGCTGCTGACACAGGACACTGTGGAGGCTCTGGCATCCAGGGAAGGGACCAGGAGATCAAAGGGACACGTATAGAACGCCCCATCTGGGACACGTATCCCATACTGCATGTGTCGTAGTGATGTTTGGTTCAAAAGGAACGACTCTTTTGAGTGAATCAAATGATTCGTTCAACGCTGTGCACTGGTTCATTATTTATAAATAATGGCTTGTTAACGTTTGACTGCATTAAGTCTGCTATGGCTGTCCTAGTTATAAAACAAAAGTTTCTGTTTCTAGCATGAGCAAATGTCCCTTTGGAGGCGAGCTCTGGGCATATTTAGGGCCATGTCATTGGTTGGGAGAACTGACCAATTCACTTGAGGAAACTGGAAAAGTCACTGAACAACTTGGTGAACGAGTCGTTAGAACATCTCCTTTAATTGAATGGAGTGAAATGATTTGAATCTTTAAAAATGATCAAATCTGCCATCTCTAATGTGTAGCGATTGGTATTTGGCTTAAAAGCTTGCAAGACTTGGAAACTATTATCAGGGTAACATTTACGTTTACTTTTAGACGCTTTTATCCAAAGCAACTGACAAAAGGTGTGTCAATAGCTGAAAAGTTCATACACCAGTCATGGTAAGCAAACAACATTCTGTTAGAATAATGTTATCATTATGTCATCAGGGCTTACTTAGTTAGACATATCAGTACCATTAACCTTGTCATTTAACTCTTTATTAAAATGTAGTGTTGTGTTGCTCGTGAACGTTTCGTTCTTTTTGATCGAATCTTTTACATGACTCGGAGTAATGAGTTGTTGTTCATTACTCACATTTTCACGCATGTGAGAATGGTCTTGGATGCTTACGTTCACTCGTCGCATGGCAGCTGCATAGGCTCAGTCAGTACAGGAAACATAAATGATTAGTTCACGACTTATAACTATGGATCTATGGTTTGTGTCTTTCGTTCATTTGTCACGTGACAGTTGTAGCCTATAGGCTCAGCAACAGGACAGTGGGCTATGCACAGGAAACAGAAATTATTAGTTCACGACTCATAACTAGTCTTCGGGTTTGTGTCTTTCGGTCATTTGTCACGTGACAGTTGTATAGGCTGACATGTAGCCATGCGCTCTTTTTTTTACATCGGCCACAAGAGGGCTACAGCGTAAAAGATTAGTTCATTTTACTGACCGAGATTAAAAGATCTGAGTCAGTAAAAATATTTGAAATTCCCACCACTACTAAAATGTATTATCATTATAATGTAGTCAGTCACAGTGGTCCCTCATTTGAGTTTTCTGCAGTTTAGTGGCAGCTTTTGTGTATGGCAGTTAACAAATAACACAATGTTTTTTTGTGTAGCTGATGAAAGCAAATAAAAGCTCAGTTTTGTCCGTTAATTGATCCTTGTGATCCCTCAACCATGATCTGTGTGTTTGTCTGTGTGCCAATTAGAACTTAGAGTGAAACCCCCAGATTGAAGATGAACTTTCCAGATGTTTGCTATAGAGTCAGTAGCATATTAAGACTCTCTTGGTCTGCTAGCTTCACAATGCCAGGATGTTCTGTTTTTAAAGCCTCCTGTTAAATCCGGGCCAATTGTTTTGTAATTAATATTTGAAACTGAAAGTTCAAGATTTGATCTTGAATAAGTTTAAATATAATTTTGATTTTATTCTGGAATTCATTTGAATAAATTATTTATTTTTCACTTTCATGTATATTTTGATATTTGATGTCTTAATTTTTTCAGTTGCAGATTTTATGTTTTCAGATTCAGATCTTATTTTTTCGTTTTCAGATGTTTTTTCACTTTCCGATCATATTTTTTCAGTTGCAGACTTTTGGCCTTGATCTGGCGTGGCATCAACTCAGAGGGGCGTGGAATAATGACTGAAGGCTGAGAGTCCACATAGTGTTGTAAACAGCGGCCGCTCCACCAGGACAACCTGCAGTTCGCATAGTCCGTCATTGAACTAGTGATGGGCAAAGCAGTTATTTTCATTGTACTGAATCATTAGAATCAGATAAAATAAAAAGATTCGTTCACCGAATTGCCCAGCGCTTGACCAGAGCGGAGCTCGTAGTCACGCTCACTGAACTGAAACGGTTTGCAACCTGAAAGCCACTATAACAAAGACGTACCCTATTATGTACAGCACTTATATTTTCGCGACACCTAATTATTAAATACAATATTTGGTAGGCCTACTACTTCCTACTTTGAGAGAGGGAGGGAGAGGGGCGTGTGCGTGTGTGCAAATTAACGTTAAATGTTAATGTTAAGCCTATTCACATAATATGAATCTAGATAATGTCATATAGCCAATATGGATCAGTTCAGTTCGTTCACCCAAAACATTTGTTCTTTTGAACGAATTGTTCGCAAAGGACACAACACTACATTGAACTTGACTATCATACGCCACATACACTAAATGCCTTTCAACAAATTTTATGCCACACATCTGGCTGAATAATATTGTGACCATTAGTATCTGACCTATCTGAAAGAAAGCAAAGGTTGGGACAGCATGTGCATTCCTTAGTTAGCAAAGGACTGACGCACGGGCATACTGTAGCATAGTGTATTCAGTCCGTCCGTTATCATTAGCATTTATTGCATTCATTTATTGCAATCTATTGCGATATAAAATGAATGAGGTTGTTAGCTATTGCTTGTGTCTTCCTCCACACTGGTGATGACAATGTGCCAAATCATGCATTACAACATACCAACACACTGCTAAGGATTTCGCAAGACGGTCAGGCAAATGTGGGAGTTTATTTATCAGTGACAGAAACATGGCTCACCACAACAAAAGATTGTAGAATCACTGAATCAACATGAGCCCTCTAATGGTAAAATACATTTCTAGATTTTCTAAACACTGATTATATCTGTACTAATGATGTGAGATGTGATTTTGCTCAAAAATCAATTCTGATAACCTCTAATGCGGTGGGTTTTAGTGCAGTGGTTTTTCAAACTTTTTGAGAAAAAGTGAGAAAGGCGACACAACCAGGAACTGAAATTATATTTCCATTAATCTCATCTCGACTGCAAAAGACAGTATATTATATATCTCACCTCTTTCCCTGTTTCATCAATTCAGTGATAAAATCTATTACAACTCCTCTAAATAAGAAATAAGATTACAACTCTCATAATCAATTCCTGTTGGGGCAGGGGATTTCCACATGTATACATGCATAATAGCTTAGCACAATTCATGTTTTGTCTCCATATATAATGAAATCATTTGTTTGAAAGCAAACGTGGAGTCTGAACAGTGTTATGATGTTTTTGAGGTCGTAGAAAGATTTGTACAACTGTTGAGTTTGAAGAAAACTTGCACAGGTTTGAACTTGTAGTTTTGTGTTGGAGAGTGTGTAGAAAATGTGCCCCCTCGGGTTAATAGATACACACCACTCCAAGCAGACACCAACCAGCCAGTATCAGCCTAGCAGATCAGCTCAGAGGTCAGAGGTCACACAGTACTCACCCCAGCAGGAGGGCAGCACAGTCCAGATGAGCCAGAGAAATACCAGCCTGTTCATGCTGAGAGGCAGAGAGAAAACGTAAGGACAGAGCGACTGGCGACACTGTGAGTGTTTGATGGACGTTCCTCTGTGTGTGTGTGTGTGTGTGTGTGTGTACTCTGGGGTGTGGCTTGGGGGGGAGGAGCCTCTCTCTCTCTCTCTCTCTCTCTCTCTCTCTCTCTCTCTCTCTCTCTCTCTCTCTCTGTCTGTGTTACAATCTCAATCTGGTGTCTCTCGCTCTAACAGCTCCAGAGAGAGAGCTCAC
>JAOEHI010052886.1:0-15978 GCA_025447815.1 Percopsis transmontana | reverse complement strand
CACACACACACACACACACACACACACACACACACACACACACACACACACACACACACACACACACACACAATGCTGTGGTTCCTTCAAGCCTCCCTCCCAGGTCATTGTGCTGCCTCTGTATGCATGTCTGCATGCCCCAGCCAGCAAGGACCACACACACACACACACACACACACACACGCACATGCATGACACGCATAGCTGCAGTCGCACAGCCCGCGCATATTTAGTGTGTTTGTTTTGTCGTTCTGTGCTTTTGTTTTGCACGCACCTGGCTTCGTGTTGAAAGTAAAAGGTGTGTTGCACCCCGCTCTCATGAATCTTTCAGCTGGGGTATTTTTAGACACAGCTCTTATGTAAGTGGCACCTGTCATGTGATCTCCACTGGGGCGGGGGGAGGACTGGTGGGAGGCAGAGGGAAGAAAGGAGGCGAGGAAAGGCAAGGTGGTGGGAAATCCAGGGAAAAGGCACGGCTCTTCTGCCCCCCCCCCCCACACACACACACACTTTTCTGCTAGTCTTCCCCCATATGTCCCAATTGTCACATTCTTCCGCCAAGTGACACATACATTTCCTGTTTCATTTGTTCTCACACACTGCTTTTCTTTTTTGTTTATGTACTTTTCTGTAAATCTGGTTTTGCTATTTAAATTAATCTAACCTGAAGATTTATGTAAATATGTTAATGCTATGATAACGAGTGGTTGGCACTTTTATTTTTTTCAAGGCACGCGCACACACACACACACACATAACGAGTGCACATGTATGCCTCGTGTCTAGGGGAGGCGGGGGGGGGGGGGGCTGGGTCTGGGTCTGGAGGCAGCCAGCTGTGTGCTGCCTTGTTTTCGGTCAGGCCTGTCTCAGGGCTTCAGCCTGAGTGACACTCTGCTACATGAAACCTCTAACTAGCATGCTAATCCCAGATTTACCCTGGGATCAAGAGAGGCACCAGGTAGGTTCTTACTTAAGCCTCGCCGCACAAACGCGCGCGCACACGTACGCGGAAAAGTATGTAGCGCTTGCAGGCGTTATGCAACTGGCTTCGTTAGTATTCAGCAACTCTAGTAGGCCTGTGTGACAAACCTCAAATGTCTGTAGATGGACATCAACGTTTATGGGCGTGAATGCATTTGGTTTGGCTTATGTGTGAGTGTGTTTTGTTTGTTTGTTTGTTTGTTTGTTTGTGTCCTGTAGGCACGCTGGATCCGCACCTGTCCGCGTTGCTGTGGATGGCAGTGTTGGCAGGGATGGTCATAGTTATTATCATGCCCCAGCCGCTGGGCATCCGTGCCCTGGTCATAGTCACTATTCTCCGTCTCATCTTCTCTGTTGGCCTGGAGCCCACCCTCTTCCTTTTGGGCGCCTTCAACGTAAGTCTCTCCACCGGCACCTGTAACTCTAACTGCCAGGGTTATTTTAGTAGCATTTTTACTAACTTTAGTCACACTAAAACAAAAACTGGGTGTTTTAAAAAAAAAAAAAATGACCTAAATTAAAACTGTGTTTTGTATTTTATAAAATACGTTTTATAATAGTCTTTGAAAGCCTAAACAATTTCCCATTAAACTGCATTATAATCCCAGTGAAAAGAATCAGCAGAGTAGTACCTTTCTCAGCGCTGAAGGTGTTGGCGAGGTTATGTTGCACACCAATATATATGTAAGGAAATACATTTAATATAATCTAGTATATCCTAAATTAACTTTAATATTGTAAAGCTCGCCTGAACTCGACTGTACAGCTTCCTTACCTCAATATATATGTCTGACATTTGGGATTAAAATATCCCATTTGGTCGCTATACCTAATGAGCTTCATTTATCGGTGGCGGTCTCAACTGCCATTAGGCTCTATTGTATCTTAAAAACATTATTCTCTGGTTGAACCAGTTCCTGTTAATGTGTTTTCTCAAGATTCCTCAGTGCCAAATGTGTCTCAATTATATAGTGGCCATTTAATATTTCATCACGAACATCATTGTGTGGACATCTATTGCGGTGAGGAAGTTATACACTTGAGAGTTTTACTAATACAACTTCCTATTAAGGTCAGTTCTATGTACTGTATGGTTCCCCGTACTGGATGGAGCCTTTTTTTTCTTCTACGGAAACCCCCACCAGCTTCAGCCCATGCCCAGCTTCCCTCGCTCCAATATCCCAACTGTCAACTGTCCCCCTCAGCTCACCAGTCCCACCCGCGATAAGCGTGGCAGGCCAGTGCCCAGAACGCCTGCGGTGTCAGCGCCGTAGTTTTCCCCTGGCTTGGAGTTCTCCCTGGCACCGCCTGACTCTATAACGGGGTGTGAAGTGCGTCACTGGACCCCAGAGACTGGAGTCACCCCTGAAGCCAAAAAATACTTTCTAGATGTGTTTTTTGTTTTGTTTATTTTGGTGGGTTTTTTATACACACATACACACATAGACAAACACACACACACACACACACACACACGCACACGCACACGCACGCGCGCGCGCACTCATTCACCCACAGTACCTTCCTAGCTGAGCTGTGTCCTCATTTGTTCCAGTCTGTCCTCTATGGTCCGCTGCACTGGTGCCAACATTTACAGGGTCTACACAGGGGCCTCCAGCCAGGGCCACTGTTAATAATTACTCACAACTGCAACGATAAGTGTAAGATCTAGTATCATTATACAGCATGCATTTCAAGACCTGCTGTTTACAGCAGCTAAAACACCTCAGCAGAATTCACGTTTTGCTCGGGTACGTCCAGCGATAGTTGTACCTCCATTTTGTTTACATTCAAATCCAGGCACACCATTGTGTAGCTTTACAATGGACTTGATAGGGGATCTTTGTTGTTTTTTAACGTTTAATCCCCTGTCAACACTATTGAAAGATGTTACAGCTAAGGTGAAGGGAAGGGAGCACAAAGGTAGGGAAATGATATGCTGATATTGTCATTTTTGGTAGTAACTACTGAAAGTATTTCTTTCAGTAGTTATCGTAAGTGATTGGCGGTGGTTGTCGTGGGGTGTAATCATAATGGCTTTGCCTTTCAGGTGTGCAATAAAATCATCTTCCTGATGAGCTTCGTGGGCAACAGAGGGACGTTCACGCGAGGCTACAAAGCCATGATCCTGGACTTTGAGTTTCTCTACCACCTGCTCTACCTCATCATCTGTAGCCTGGGCGTGTTCGTCCACGTCTTTTTCTACAGTCTGTTGGTGAGGCACGCACGCACACACACACACACACACACACACACACACGCATGCGCTCACACACACATTAAACACCTCTTAAAGATGCCCATGGGGTTTTTGGTCGGTGTATAAAAATATGTTCTCCTCCCTCTGAATATAGTCAGCTTTTCTACATGGTGCATTCAAGGACGTGGTCTAGTAACGAGCCAAAAAAAGTACCTTATTTGGTGCTCTAACAGTGTTGCTGTTGTTGCTTTGTGGTGCCAATTGCTGCGTCACGGTGCCCCACGACTGGTTTATAATGTGTTGGAGTAAACGCGCCAACACCGGGAGATGTTTTCCATTCACGCAGACCCACGTAGCGCTTATGCAAATGCAACGTGGCATGTCTACATGTGTTTTAATAACAGGAAGCAGACGTTCTGTGAGTTATGTCAGGCAAGTAGAATTCATTGTATTCGTTGTAGGAAATCTCAACAGCAGTCCCTTTTGCTTTAGATGAACTCCTAGAACAGGATTGTTGTTGTGTGCTCTTTGTTTTCCTAGAAGCCATAATGACCGACAACAAGGCTAACACATTGCCACGCCTTCTTTTGACCCGCTTGTTATCTGTCCACCTATTGGCCCCCTGCTGTGTCTCCTCAGCTCTTTGACCTGGTGTACCGAGAGGAGACCCTGCTGAACGTGATCAAGAGCGTGACGCGCAACGGTCGCTCCATCGTGCTGACCGCCGTGCTGGCTCTCATCCTGGTCTACCTCTTCTCCATCGTGGGCTACATCTTCTTCAAGGACGACTTCATCCTGGCCGTGGACAGGATCCCCAACGCCACCCTCAGTGAGTGCAGGCTCTCACTCCTCCCGCTTTAATGCACCCCTCCATCGGGTGAGGCGCTCCCTGACGCGCTGCTCTCTCTCTCTCTCTCTCTCTCTCTCTCTCCCTGATGTGCAGAGAGCGGAGGCAGCCTGGCGGGGGAGCTGCTCTCCACCGGGGTGTGCCGGACGGGGAATGAAGGGAACTGCACCACAGAGACCCTGCAGGAAGGTACTTTGCAGGCCGGGCTTTAACAGGGTTTGCTTACAAGCTCTACCCGGTGATTCGGCTATTTAGGATTTTCCATATGGTTAGATGTTTAAAGACACGCTGCTTGCTTTCTGTCTGGAGGTGAAGCCAGCGTTACCAAAACACTGTTGTTTTGGTTGAAAACCCTCCCTGAGCGCTTAGTGTTTAAAACACTCTACCCACAACACTCTCTTCTCTACCCCTCCCCTTACATCCATGCCCAATTTCCTGCACAGTTTGAGCTTCAAAAATAAACAGAGAGCTAGGGTAGACATTTGAGGCTATGGGGACGCTATGTTTTAGATTTACAAAACTGTTCTTTACTGTGCGAAAGCCTCGATGTGCAGCATTTAAAGCCTCTTCTGAACTTGTTGAAATACTGATTGTCGTTAACAATAACATTTAAAAGTCAACCGATCATTTTTGTTGTGTTGAGCTGAGGCCTCCTTCTATTTCTCCTTTGTTCGTAGACCTTGTAATTGACGATGAGGAGGAGAGCGACGTCGAGCGGACATGCGACTCTCTGCTTATGTGTATCGTTACGGTGCTGAGCCACGGCCTGAGGAGTGGAGGTGGGGTCGGAGATGTCCTTCGCAAGCCCTCCAAAGAGGTATCTGTAGTCCAACATCTGTGATGTGTGTGTGTGGGGGTGTGTGTGTGTGTGTGTGTGGAGGGCCATTTGGAGTAATGGTAGCTCCTGCAGCTGCATGATGGGTCACGTGAGTTGGTCCATGAGGCCATCATTTATTTGGTTTGACTTTATTTCGCAACCATGGAGGTTTTGAAATTGTTTCTTTGAAAACGCCTTTCAGTTTGCTCTGTTACCGCCTTGTGTGGGAATCAAGCCTCAAAATAGATTTCCTCTGAATCCAGCAGGCCTAACCACTAATGATGTCAAAAGAGGATGTGAAGGTCTGCTTCAGTCATTCAGCAAACAAGCTCCTGATCCCTGCCCTGTCGTGTTATGTAAAACAGGTGTTGTTTTGATAAATGCATGATAAAGATCTAACTATCTAGATGGAGGGTGCTCATAACAGGCTGCATTAGGTTGTTTGTGTAACGCCGTATCTGTTACTATGGCGTCTGGCAGGCTGCACTTGAGTTCTTGTATTTCCATGAACATCCACAAAGGCTTAGCTGAACCTAAGACCTTGTTTGAAACTAATGTATTGCCCCTTATGTAAAGGCCTGCACTGTAGGTCATATATTTAAACAGGCCAGGTCACTTCTTATGTTAGGCCCCAGTGGCATAACCCCTTCTTCGATGACCTCCGAGTATCCCTGTCATCATATTGAGGTTAATAAGCCACAGCTATCTTAAAGTAATAAAATATAAATATAAAATCTTGTAATCGTTACACTGGTATATCTTCAGCCAGCTCGAACTCTACTTCTACTTCCAATTTCTATGCAATTACAATTAGGTCATTTAGCAGACGCTTTTATCCAAAGCGACTTACAATTACATGGTGCTATTACATGGAGCAGAGGGGGGTTAGGCCTCTTGCAGGTAAGCCGACTCTGGGGCTGGAACCCACGACCTTCCGGCGGGGAGTCTAACACCTAGACCACTAGACTATCCTGCCCCCTATGCATGTTTTCCAGGAACCCCTGTTCGCGGCCAGAGTCATCTACGACCTGCTTTTCTTCTTCATGGTCATCATCATCGTCCTCAACCTCATCTTCGGTGTCATCATCGATACGTTCGCCGACCTGAGGAGTGAGAAGCAGAAGAAGGAAGAGGTCCTGAAGACCACGTGCTTCATCTGTGGTGAGGATGACCAGCTAGTCTTTCACGTCATGTCAAATAATACGAAATAATACAATAATATCCCGGCTTTGAGACGACTTTAATTTGCTACACGCACTTAAAGAAAGAACGGGTGTGGTAGCCCGGGAGACCCTGCGATACCGACAGAAAAGTCTAGCATTTCAAACAAAATGTTTGCTTAGGTTCTAGTGATGTTTTTATCTGTGGTATGTTGTTGTTACTCCTCTTTGAACCTTCAAACCCTTTCGTTTCTGGATAGTTTCCTAACTATCTGGCCTACCGCCGGTATGTGAGAAAAGTCAAGATGTAGTCTTCTTATCACAGTCCTATCATTTCTTTCAGATAAAACTTTTCTTTATATATACTGTGCAAGGGCCTTTGAAAACGTTGCCTAAACCTCAGGGTCACAAACCCTTCTAAACCATTACTGACATTAAAATAGAAATGGATTCCCATGCAACAGCTTCGCTACTTATGTACAGTACCTCGGTTAATTCTTAACTTCTGCCACAAATGGTACTTGTTTGTCATAGAGATTGCACTCACATAAAAATTGTGATGAAGCACAAATTACACATCTGTGGAGGTGCAGTTTGCCGTTTCCCTCCTCTTTTACACTTTCCCCTTTTTTGGAAGCCTGTGTTAGCCTGAGTGAGAATAGCATTATGTCAGCCAACCTCTGTCGGCTCTGACTCACTCATGTTAAATAAGGCCTGGCCTTACGGGTAGCTGCCGTCGCCATGGTTTCCAGCAGGAACAAGGCGAAAGACGAGATGTGGAGAACAGGAGTTGGTCTTTGTGGGCTTAAGTGGCTCTCCGTCTTAGAGGTTGTTATTAAAAGCGTCAAGCTGTCCGTCAATCTCCCAAGAGTGTGATGTCGACAACTAAGTCCCACATGGCTTTAGCCCTTGTCTTTTTCAGGTTGAATATAATAATTAAATCTCTAATAAAAATAATAATAATAATAATCTTCTGTCAGGTTCTCGTTTCAGTAATGGGTGAAACTCCTGAACACTGATCACTAAAGCTATAGCCCTTGCTAACTAAACTAAAACGAATCCCTACGAAATTAAATTGTGATCTACATGTCGTTTGTATCGAAAATACTACAGAGAATTGTCTAGAATTTGAAGATACTGTGTAAGGTCTGAATGTTGAGTTCTCCCGGTCTAAATCTGGAGTTCCCCAAGGTTCTATCCTTGGTCCACACCTCCCTGGACACGTGTGTTTGTGGACAAGTTTTGCATTCCTGTGCCAGCCCTGCCCTTTGTTAATTGTCTCCCAGGTGTTTCCTATCTGTTTATCAGCCCTTGTGTATATAGTCTGCAGGGTTGCCATGCTCCCTAAAAAATCCCTAGCCCAAGGTGAACCTAAAACCCGCAAAAAGGAAGCTGAAACTAGCCAAAAATTACACGTCATTCTGCCACCAAATGAAAGTAATTAAAAAGACCACAGGGGCATTCCGGACACCACTAACACTGCAACATATTCACACATTTCCACAAGCATATGAAATCAACTGTTTATCTTAATGTTGTTACTATGTATCTCAATGAAGTAGTAAGACAGATCGCAGTAACACCACATTTACACATTTACAGACCAGTGAGCAGTAGAGCAGCTGTGTGCTGTAGGCCTACTCACTGTCTGTGTCTCCTGTACTGTCCTCTGCTCTCTGCTCTCCCTCAGTATCAATCAGCTGATGGGGTCGTGCCAGACAAAACAGGACCAAAGTAGCACTTACTCTTTCTTTCTTTCTTTCTTTCTTTCTTTCTTTCTTCAGTCGGTCAAGGGGAGTGGGTTCACTTTTCAGTCATGGATGAAACGGCTTAAAAGAGAATAGGCACTCTGTGATCTTATTTCCTCAAACGTTTGCAACATTCTTAAAATACTTTCAAAGACGTTTGCTGCGTTTAATGGACATGGCGAGCGTTGCTAATTGACGTGTATTAAAGGTGAAGCCGCATATTTAGAACCTGTTTTTTTACATATTTGTGAGTATTTGTCATCATCGCTATTAAATACCAATAGCAAATAGTCGCATTCATTACCAGCTTATTTCACCCGAAATGTATGCCGTCTTATTCTTAAATTAAATGCATGAAATTTGAAAATCTGAATATGTTGACACAACCACTGTGGACGTATCCTTCCCAGCAATTGGAACAGGTTTACTGCGCTACACACACTACAGAGTGTAGCCTCAGGTGGGTGTATGTACCGTCCTCTTGTGCGTCCATACAGCTGAAACACAACAATCCACAGCAGTCCAGGACAAACGGATCGCTTTGTTGTTGTTAGCCACGTAAACGGTGTTCAACCCACACAGCCCAGCTCCTCCCCTGTTTTGTAACCTGGCGTTCAGTCCACTGGCGTTCACGTTCAATGAACCTAAGGTAAATTAAGCCATCCGCCCACTGTGCTGCGTTGCCAAATGTTCTGCTTGCCAAATTCACAGCATATTCCATTTCCACACGGTCATATAGCCTAGATTTATTTCCACTGTTTTCCACCATAGACTACCCTGTCTATGGCATAGGATGAAACTAGCCCAAAAAAATCGCGACCCGCAACCTGCGACCACATTTTCACTCTAGCCCAATTGTGCGGGAAAACCTGGCTTGCCGATAGTCTGTGCGTTTCCTCCATGTTAGTTGCTAGTTCGCCAAGTGTGTTGCCTTGTTTTGTCCCAAGCCTTTCGTAGCCTGTTTATCCTGCCCGTCTGCCTGCCTGTTTGAGTATCGAGTTTGCCAGTCTTTGGATTACACCTTTGCCTTTTGGAATTACTGTTGTTTGCCGATCGTTCGACCTTTGCCTATCCATGTTTTGCCTTTTGCCTGCCGAAGTAAATCAGCTTGCTTTTTGAATACACCGTTTCCTGAGTGCCTGCTTTGGGGTCCAGACCTGGTTCGTGACACTAAGTTCTCCATGTACCATCACTCTCCTTGCTCTTACAGCTAGAATCTGCCCTAACCATTAACATACAGTTTTTTATACAGTATCTTTTGCTATCTTTTTGTCTATTTCTTCCTAAAATTTCCAACACTGTAACAATTAAATGTATCTGAAAGACACAACAGCCATTTTCCCACAAAAGTGCAATCAACTTGGACATCGGTCTTCCTGTTTTTACCCCCCTTGTATTGTACCTATTCTTGTTTTTACAGTGTGTGTCTCCTCTTTTCTGACTTCTTCTGACAAGGTTCTGTTTCTACTCTTTGCTGCCAATATATCCTCATCTGTTTACACTGTGTTGCCCGTCCGGGGCATCTGGCCTTAACTATATGTCTGTTTGGTGTTCACAAATTACCTGCTTGAGAGAGAGGTGGACTGAAGTGAGTCCGAAAACAAGTTCCTCCTTTTTTTCTTGAAAGTCTCGGTCGACACGAACCCACAAGATGAACCCAATACAAACAAACCAACCTGCAGCTCTGTGACTATAAGTTTGCTAATTTTGTACCATATTTGTACTATAACTTACTATAACCACACATACACTGTTAACTTTGCATGGTACAGTCATTATAGAATGAAACACATAAAAACCAATGTAACTTTAGCAGTTGTTTCCTCCGCACAGAAGTACATGCATATGTGCCTGTTACCTACAGGCCTGGAGAGGGACAAGTTCGACAACAAGACGGTGACATTTGAGGAACACATCAAAGAGGAGCACAACATGTGGCACTACCTGTATTTCATTGTCCTGGTTAAGGTGAAGGACTCCACGGAGTACACGGGCCCAGAGAGCTACGTGGCCGAGATGATCAAGGTAAACAAGGTTGTAAACAGACCACACCTTCAAACATACCTCCAGCATGTCAGATGGCGGTGGAGCAGGCATATGGGTTAAGTTTACCTAGTATCAGAATACACTGGTGGTAATTTGATCTACAGGACATATGTAGGACCTCCATGCTTATAAGACTGCAAGCTCCAGATCAAGGGAATGGTTCAGTAGCTACACAGATGGCACAGATAGCCAGAAGATGGCTAAAGTTTTTAAGGAAACTACTAGATAGCAAAGCAAATACATTATGTAGCCCTTTTTTAATAGTGATTTGAAAGCTTGTTTTTGTTAGGCAGCTACTTGCTGAGAGTATCCTTATCATTTGAGGCACCGGTCCAACATTACGGGTGTTTCCTGTTCACATTTCTTTCCCCGTATCTTGGAACCGTTACCCAGCAATAGGTCAGATCACTGAGTCAGACTTTGTCAGACGTGCAGACACGCTAACGTGCACACACTACAGTACAGTCATGTGTTCCTCACCTCAAACCCCAACTGACACAGACGACACTCGCACACACTTTGATCACATCAACATGCCGGTGCAGCCAAACAGGAAGTCAGTCAAACAAACTCACGCAAAAGCCACTGCCCACCCCTCAGACTGATTAAAACACGATTAGCTCTGAAGGACATTTTTGGGAATTCCACTTCTGGAGAACTCAGACTGAGGTCATTCAGCTTCCGTTGTTATTCTTGCAACAGCAGTGCCATTTATCCTCCCCCACATTTTACACAGTCGCTGAGTGTGCCTATTTATTTACATTGCTAAACATGAGCTGTTCTCAGTTCCTATGCTCTTAACATACATTTTTACTAAGAAAAAATTTAGGCTAGAGTCGCAGATGTAACATCAGAATATTGAAAACGCGGTAGGGGCGAATATTGAAAACGTCATTCATTTTTCTCATAGGGAAAATTGGTTAGAAGTCTGAATTTGGGCAGGGGCACCCTGAAAATGGCGTACGATTGGGCAGGTCTATGGTTGCCCCCCCCCCAGTTATGAGAGCGGTTCAAGTCCAGCTCCCCCTTTCGCTAGCCGTGGCTCCACCACTTTAGTTATGTGTAGATTGAGAATGACACACACCATGAGCCGTTCTGATTGCTTGTTGCTACCAGGAGCACAACCTGGACTGGTTTCCGCGGATGCGAGCCATGTCGTTGGTGAGCAGCGACTCCGAGGGGGAGCAGAATGAGATCAGGAACCTACAGGAGAAACTGGAGTCGGCCATGAGGCTGGTGGCCAATCTGTCTGGACAGCTGACAGAGCTTAAGGAGCAGGTATATAACTTCACCGCTCCAGCCATTGGAAGGTGCAATGCAAGTGCAACTATGGAGAATTGAGGAAGAATGAGCAACGGGTCTGAAATGTAAGGCCAGTGCTTCACTACTTTAGTAGGAACTGGTAGAGAACCCTTGCATTTGATTGGCTGGAAAGTACGTTTTACAATTTTGGTCGTTCTTGCTTAATTCTCCAAAGTTGCCTACTGCACCTTTACAGATTTAGTGGAGTGGTAGCTTTACTAGGTAGCATCTCAAATGGGGGAGGGTAATGTTTACAATTCCCCAGATATTTGTTTTTCTCAAAAGTAATATATTACAGTTCTAGTATTAGTGTAATATTCACATTCAGTATTCATATCCAAACATATTCATAATATGCAAGTCAAACAGAAAAAGTCTCCTTCCAGAAATGACTAAGCACATCACTCTGAGTAGAGCTGGGCACAGGCAAGGCTAGAGAGTTTACGGTTCATAGTGATGTTTACAAGTGAACATCTTTAAACAGTGGGTTCTGTGTGCCCCCGGCAGATGACTGAGCAGAGAAAGCAGAAGCAGAGGATTGGACTCCTTGGCCACCCCCCTCACATGAACATCAACCCCCAGCAGCCCGCCTAAGGACCACCATAAGACCTGTGGGCCTGGCCCGACAGTGCCTGAACAGTTCTGACGGTCCACAGCATGTGTTAGGAGAAGGGCAAAGCGTATACAGTATGTGTTTAGGGGGATGTCTGACTGTATACGTCTTGGTATACTTGATTGTACGGTGTGATCACTTACAGATTGTACAAGGTGAACATTTATCATAAGAATCTTCTTCATGGTGTGGGACATGTATAAGGGTGCGTTCGCTAAGTGCCTTGCAACATACAAAGCCTCTCCTGCAGATTTAGAAGATGAAAGTGTTGACTTCACCGACACTACCCTTGAATGCCTTCATCTTATTGAGCGTTCCAAAAGTGTGCCAAAGTTCAGCCATTGTACCTGAGGAAGTATTTCGCTCACGAGGCCGCAGGCCTCTGTTGCACCAGCAACCTCAGGTCACATCGGGTTTGAAGGATTGTTTGAAACTTTCGGGGCAAATGTTATTTAATGTCTTGCGTTTGTCTAACAGTAACAGGAATACTTAATGATATGCAATGTTTGAAAAATAATTATTTTTGTGAGTATGTGAAAGATTTATTCTGAAATATTTTCTTTCATATTTTAAGTTCATATCATATATATAAAATATACATAAAGGAAATTTTGATTTCCTTAAAACTAGTTTTCCAAAAGAATCTCAATCCCTTTATGTAATAACATTTTTTATTTTACAATTGTAGGCTGTGTGGACGGGTCACTAAACGGTAGAACACTTAACATATTTAAGCTTGTTCGAAATGTTACACCCCTGTCTGTCATCAGATAATGTAACCAGTAGAAGAAGGAGGAAGGTTTTTGTAACAGGTTCATTGACATCATTCTGTCATCGTTTCATTTATGGGGTTCATGTTAGTGGAATGGGATCATATTTGGAGGCCAGAACCAAATTCAAAGCATTTAGATGCAGCTAAAATAATACATTGCGATAACCCCTATAACACCTTGGCACTCCATTGTTTAATCTTCCCTCAACTCTAATTCCTTCAGCACTGACTTGTCTGTAGCACACATTACCTGCAGTCTAGTAGTCACTTTTTAAGAGGTCTCCACGAAATTTACTTCATGGTTTGGTTTGTGTTCATGTACAAAATACACAAAGATGAAAATAGATACTTTGAAGTGCTGCTTGACCAAATTTAACTTTTTTACCAATATGTTTTGTCTGCAATGTGCATTCCATTTTTTGGAGTCTATTTAATAAAGTGTTAAAGAAGTTTAATGACAAGTTGTATAGATATTCTATATCGACAAAGAGGTTGAGACACTAGTAAATTCTAGTGTTTTAATTATGGCATTAAGGCATGAGAATATAAGTTACTTTCTTAATCCTCTTCGTTTCTGGTGGGACACAAGGCTCCGATAAGCTGCCTCAGTCGAGACCTGTCTCGACCTTGTTTGCTTTTCCCTGATGGAGTCCATCCTAGTGCAACCCGTGGGATTCGATCCTGGGATCCTGGGACATGCCCTGGCCATTCGAATTCGGAGGTGTTTGATCTCCAGCACCTCACTGTTGCACTTCATCTTGTATAGCTGTTCATTTGAGGCCAGAAAATACAGCAGGTTTTCCATCTATTGTGGAAGGCATCAATCTTTTGTCAGGTGTCACATGTTGTCACTCACCAGCATTCTAAACCGCACAACGGCGCCGGTTTTACATTGCTGTTGTGCAGTCGGACCTTTGTTCTGTACTGCTTTGACTTCCAGATACATTACATTTACATTTTACATTTACAGCATTTAGCAGACGCTTTTATCCAAAGCGACTTACAATCAGTACATTTGTCAACAGTTGAACCGGTTAACCACCAGTTTTTGCAAGCAAACCACATTCTCCTAAGGACAGCATCATGTCATCATGGTTACTTAGCTTATGCATTTTTAGTACATTACTCGAAAGTTATCATTCACTCGAAGGTTATCAACCACTCATCACACAGTGATTAATCGCAAAAAAGCCTAAATTCCGGCAAAGTGCTTAATATAATAAGAGCTGATCTAACGGAGTAGAAAGGAGGGGGGTGGGGGGATTCATTTTTTTTCTTCTTTTTTTTTTTTTTTTTACACAGTAGGCTGAAGTCTAGCAAAAGCACCATGAGCCTTCCCAAGCCTTGTTCTGGGAAGGCTTTTTGTCCATTTGTGCTGCATTGTCTTTGCTGACAAGGCTTCCAAGGTAGGCAAACTCCTCGACATAGTAGAGTGTCCCCATTTGCTGTGATTAGTGCATCTGGGGTGGCATTAATGCTCATCACTTGGGTCTGTTTGGCGAACGTGTTCAGTCTGTCAGTTTTCTCCTACAGATGGATATGCTTTGAGGAGAGAACGACAAGGTCATCAGCAAAGTCTAGATCTTAGAGGTAAAGTATTTTTCAGTAGAATACAATTAGCCTACGAATTCTGTTGGGTTCTTCATATGTGTCATATGACATGTGTAAATGCTTATTGAATTTCCTATAGAGAGGTCCCATTCATTCGTGCACTGCGCAAAGAAGCACAATGAATACATTCACACATGGCAGATGTAGGGGAATGCCAGTACTGATGCCAGTACTGTGAAATTGCATAATGGACATCCAAAATGAGGAAGCACTATAATGTACTAAAACCCCTTTTCTAATTATAAACTATGTTTCATGGTCAAATACACTGTTTGTGAGACAACTTCCAAGTTTCACATTTTGGATTACCATTACAAGCAAATGCCAGTTTCCTGAATCCGTGTTGGTATTCTCCTAATAAGGTAATACATTTTTGGCACAGAGAAACTTCACCCACAATGGGTCTGAATTCTTGCATGTATTTAAAGTGAGTTTTTGAAGAGTAGCCAGGCAGTAATTATGATGGTCAAAAATATAATTGGACCTAGACTTATTGGGCCCTAGTTTCCCGGTCAAGGCGCAAGTCGATGTTTATGGCCAATACTTCATTTGTTCATTTCGGGACGACGGTTACAACTGCGGCTGCAGTAAAAGGGTTGGATTAGAGAGGTGGGGTGTCTTCAATTACGGCCAATCAAATAAGCTCCTCTCATTCCCTTTAACAGCAGCGCGATCTCTGTCTCGGCGAACTGCCACTTTCGCGATCGACTGCGAAAGACCAGACCAGCAGAAAAGCTTCTCCCGGAAGGAAACTGTCAAAAACGGGCTTTTTCGGGAAGTACACATTTGCCAAGTGAGCAAATATGACACATCTAATAAGCCACCATGATACACATGCATATATTTGTTTTTTGATTAAAAAAGGCTCCGATACGTTTTTATCGTGTGCAAAAAAGTCACACAGTGTGTGTGTGAAAAAAAAAATTCACGCACACCGTGTGTGTGAAAATGGCGTGTGTGATTTTGGATAGGTATGTACTTTGTGCACCCTCACCTAAAGCCCGAAAACTAACACACAGCGACTGCGTCTGCGCTAAGACGTGGTCTGACCAGGCGGAGACTCTAGCGAGATATATGGTTTTATTTGACACCAAACTAGCACTGCACCACCTGATTTTTACTGACACACCCTCTACTGCGCCCACACGCTGATTTCGGCGCAAACGATGTCATGGTGCGGCAAGAAATTAGAAATTGCGCCCAACGAAATTGCCACTGCGTCTGCGTTAGGGCTACATGCGCCCTTGCGCCGTCCGGAAACGGGCCCATTATATGTTCTGATGTTTTGCTTGGACCCTATGGTCTATATACTGTAGAGAATCCACTGGCACATCATTTCTGCACATATTCATGGTACGCATGGCCCCAGGTACTGCATGCTTTGGGCTGGTAGTCTGTCCCACCCACGGTGGAACACTGATACAGACCATAATCAAAGCGTTTGGCCATTGCTGTTTCTGCTTATGTAGTTTTGTGACGGCAGATAACAGATTTTTAACTATGGGACAGAATAAATGTTAGCCGGTGTATCCTGCATGGACACAGATTTTTAAAGGTGTTGTGTGGATATACTGTAGCAGTGTTAAATAAGTGTTAAATGCTCTGCTATGCTGTGTAGACCTATTATTTATATATATATACATATATATATATATATATTTATTTATTGTGTGTGTGTGTGTGTGTGTGAATATTCACGTGTTAAATTATTGGCAGCTAATAAAAGTAGGCCAACTATGTATTTCTGCAGAAATAACGCTATGTATTTAGCGTTAGCGTTATTTCTGTAGGCTAATTCAACATTTAATATTTAGCCTACGTAGGTAAACTGTAGGTCTACAAGCCCGTGTGTGTGTGTGTGTGTATGTATGTGTGTATATA
>JAOEHI010052884.1:0-15984 GCA_025447815.1 Percopsis transmontana | reverse complement strand
CGTTTCATCCGTAATTCAGCTTGTGTGTGTTTTTGCTGGCTGCGCTTACTCTCGTCCAACACACGCCGTTGTTACACTTTCGCTACAAACTTGTGGGTGATAGCAAACCTTGTTATATGCTTCTGGTATAGCCGTGTCTAAAATGTAGTGTCAGGAGGGTAGGGCATACCATGGCTCCAAAAGGCGGTGAAAGCCTACGTTCTCTACCACCGAAATTGGCTGGTCATCCAAAGAGATAAATTTAATTATTTTCTCTGTTATGGTATTGTCCTCGTCTTATCTCTGTATCTTGTTTTTTTTAAGGCACTTGCCAATGAAAGCTACATCGGTGCTTTCTTGAACCTGAATAAGGTTCGCTTTGCATGTAGCTGTTGGCCTGAATTGAGTTTCCAATTTACAGAATATCCCCACGGCTGATCAATCGATAATTTGTGATTTTTATGAAACCTTAAAATATTTTAACCTCTGTCTGTGGATGCTGTACGATTTCATAAATATCTACATGCACTGTATTTTAGACTAGATATATAGACTAGGTTTTACTTTCAATAGATGTTTCAATGTATTGAATAGTAAAACAACATAGCATTCGTCAGTCTGCCTTTTAGTCCAGTCGTGTAAACCTACTGTACTTGGAAATAACACTGATGCTAAAAGAAGTGAGAAAAGAAAATTGGTGTCCAAAAGTTTTCCCATCACACGAGGGCTAAGACTGGTGAATGGCTTCCAAACTATCTTCTGTTCCCCCCCAAAGGTCATCTTACTACCTCAGCCTGTCCAACATTAACGAAATAGCATTGCACACTGCAGTACCTCTCTCTCAGTATTCAATACAGTCTCTCGTCTTATTTTATATAGTAGATGAGCCTAGGTTTTTTTGTTGTTGTTGTTGTTGCTTTGTTTTAAATCCCATCCTTGTTTGGGTACGTGTTTTTTGTTACAGGGAAAGATGCGCTAGTGCAAAAGCCATTAGTTGGACTTGATGTCCTCATCCACACATTAAATCCACTGTAGCAGTTTTAGATTTCAAACTAAAATAAATAAGGTTACAAAAACGCTTTCTCCCATGGCATTTGATTTGTGCTTTTGCATAAAAGTTTTAAACTCATTGAAGCTAATAGGTTATAATCATTAGTCAGACTCAATAGAGAGATAGATATTAAAATATCATCATCAATCAACGTCATCATATCTGTGTTGGAGAATATAGTCTAAACAGCTATATGGACTATTGTTAACCTTATAAGGCAAGTAATCACAATCCTATACAATCACCTCTCAGTAGCATTGCCATTGGGGAGCAGGCTATATATATACAGGCTATATATAGACCCCAAACCTGTCACTATTGTTATGAATTCAATCTTATGGGAAATTACAAAACATTATCATTCTAACCCTTTCTTAATGAAAAAAATTACTAGAGGATTATTCAAAACCGATGTCATTCTATCTTTAAAATAAGTTATTTTTTACACTCATTACAATGAAACTGAATAAAAATTTATATATTAATGCATTTGGTGCCTATTAATTAATGCATTTGGTGCCTAGGATGGAGGATGTAAAACTACTGATCCCAATAAAGTGGTGTACAATATGGAGTATGTATGCATCTATCCATCCAACCATCATCCATCTAGCTATATCTCTCTCTCTCAGGCTACCTGCCTGACTGTCTAGATGGCTGGCTGGCTGGCAATGTGGTTCAGTTTGTCGTAGTTCAGTAGATCAATCAGTCGCAAGGCAAAGTGATCCTGCTGTAATTCGAGGCAGACCTAAACATGTTGCCTTAAATGTCAGAGGCTAAGAGAGGCCCTACTAATCCAGTTTTGATTTGTCTGGAACAAAATGTAATTTCAAGCCATACTTGGAGGAAACTCTGTTTACTAGGACTGTCCAGTCTGACTTCAGAGAGAGAGGGCGGGAGAGACAGGGCAGAATCAGTTTGAAGCTGAGAGCTGTGTGTTGACCCTGATTAAATGCCTGGGACCACTGATAAGACCACTGCCCTCTAGGGCGTGTGAGTGTGTGTGTGTGTGTGTGTGTGTGTGTGTGTGTGTGTGTGGGTGTGTGCGTGTGCGTGTGGTTTAGTGGGGCAGACAGTGTCTACATGTGTGTGCCCTAGCGTAGATGAGAGAAAAGGGAGTGATTGTGTGTGTGTCCTAACACCAATACTGCTGTGTAAACATGTTGACCTGGCAGAGCATCAGCACACTCTTTGAAGTTGGCATTAGCCGCTGTGATTGTCCCCTCTTCCTTGTTCTCTCTCTCTCTCTCTCTCTCTCTCTCTCTCTCTCAAGGGTTTAGCAAGAAGGTTTTAGCCAGATTTAACACTGGCAACCTTCTGTGGCTCAGCATGTGGCAATCCAAACCCCTGACAGATACACATGTGCACTAGGGATGGGGCGGTTACCGGCTTTACAATAAACCCTGGTGAAATACCCAACGCTAATTACACTATCATCTCTATGACCATGTTTGATTATACCATGTTTGGGCTAAATAGCTGTACTCCAGCATCAACCAAAGCTATTAGTCAACAGTCTCCCACGAGGCTGATATGCTCTGAGTCTCTGCCGTTCTGAAAAGAGTCTAGACCAATAGTCAGAACCCAGCATGATCTGTCCACCAGGGCAAAATTACAAATGTTAAGGATAGTAGGCATTGTCATTAGTTAAATTATTCACATAATAGGTACATAACATACACAGAAGTAGTGTGTGTGGTTTTGGATAAGTCTGTGGATTATGCATCTTCGCCTAAAGCCCGGAAACAACCACACAACGCCTTCGTGTGCGCTAAGAGGTCTGACCAGGCGGAGACGCTAGCATAATATTTGGTTTTATTTGACACCAAACTAGCACTACGCCACCTGATTTTGACTGACACACCCTCTACTGCGCCCCCACGCCCTCTACTGGCGCACCAGGACATTAGCAAATGCGCACAGGTGTGAGAAATTCAACCTTGCACCCAATGAAATTGTCATTATGCCTGCGTTTGCGTTAGCGTTACCGCTGGCCTTGCACCTTCCAGAAACTAGAGCCCAAAATATTAGCCTGAACTCAAATTTTTAAAATGACATTCTTGGCTATAAATGGGAATTGAACATCAAAGATAGGAATCTGGTTTATTATCCTCCAAAATAAAAGCAACATCAGGGATTTTCTCTTTGACAAAGTATGTACTACAATAACATAATTTATGAAACTGTGTTTCGGTATCCAGAATGGGTCATGCTGAATTGGCACATGACAAAGGTATCACTACGTTTTAATGGGTAACCAGGTTGAGACAGTGAATTTGTTATTTGGGTCCAGCACTGCAGAAGTTTAAGAACCTCTGATCTAACAAACATGAAGGAATTAAATTGGGGCATGGGTTAGAACCAACCCAGAATTCAAATTTAGTTCCTTTTAATCTCACACAGCCTCATTAAAACGTACTGTACTGGTGCTCATTGTATACGGGAAGTGTTGCTTAACAAGAAGACACAACATCTCTTCAGAAACCAATGCATGATGGTTATCATTAAAAGGCTATTGTCAGAACTCAGGTTTGGACCCAAAAGCAGGCACTCAAGGGGGAGATGTATTCCAAAAGCAAACTAGTTGAATTCGGCAGACAAAGGCAATGGGGACAGGCAGTGTTCAGGCAACCGGCAAACAACAGTAAATCCAAAAGGAAGAGACGTAATCCAAGGACAGGCAAACTAGAAACACAAACGGGCAGAATGAACAGGCTACGCAAAGGCTTGGAAAGAAACAAGGTAATACACTTGACGAAGTAGCAAAGGGAAACTTTACCAAAGACAAGATGGGAAAAGATGCTCAAGGACTTCCGCTTCACAGATTCTGAAATAACGTATGGAAGACCTACACCTTGTGATTCCCATTTTAAAAAACAGATAATCTACTTTACCAAAAGCAATTACCATAGGCATGGAAATACACCATATTAGTTAACTGGAGGAATGGACTGTTTTCCTAGGAGACAACCAGCACACATGTACAACAAAGACAAGTCCGGGAAGGTGTGGTTGTGACAGCTATAATATATATGGTTTATTTTAAGGGGAAAAACAAAATACTACACAGAGCACATGGCCACCTTTTTAAGGAATTTATGGTTGGCTGTTTGCTGTCCATACATACTACAGTTTTCAAAATTGCTGCCTGATGATTTTTTACCGTTTTAATGTATCCAAGATGAAATCCTAACTTTGTGAGACAATAGCTGGGTTAACATGCACACTTTTTTGTCATTCTGATTGAAATCATTCCGATTGAAGATTTCGGGTCAACTGTTCACATGAGATGTGATCTAATATGATCTGCGCTGACGCATTTAACTGAACTGCAGTGTGACATGCACACATCATGCATTTGTCTTCCTCAAGGGCAGGTATTTTATTATATCAGCTTAAGATGGATATTTATCGTCTATCTATCTATCTATCTATCTATTGTAGTAGACGTTATTGTGTTGCTCTAAAGCCTGTTGCACACTGCATGATAATTTCTTCTGGCTCGCCCCGCGTTTTTTAAAAGGTTTTTACACGTGAATGTAATGGAAATACATTGTAAAAGCAGAAATACATTACTAATAATCGTTTAAAAGATTATTTCAATCAGTTTGGGCCTTTTATTCCTGACTGAGGTGTTTTTATGGAGCATTTTTATTCGGTTTGGTCTTTTAAACCAATTATAATCTGAATATTAGGGTCCATTTAAACCCAGCTACTAATATTTAAGTACAGTTATCACTGTAAGGCTGAATTTGCTGCCACTCATAGCCAATAAACAAAGGATGCACATATGCTCCAATACAATGCATTAATTATTATAACATTATCTGCATGTTGTTTTGCACTGCAACTTTCCTAAAGCAGTCTTGGCCATTATTACTTTAAACTTGTTTTTATTATAGTTTTATTATATGATCTAAAATGTGAACATATTTTTCACAGGTTGTAAGCTTAATTCATATTTCCTGCTTACACATGTCCTTTAAGCGTCATGGTCCAAAAACGTCTAATTGCATTTTCTGTTATTTTGTGCTTTACACACAATGACAGTGACATCGTAAATTGTTTTATTTCACTTTTCCGGCCATCCCATGTGTTTACTATTTTCCATGCTCTTTTTTCTGCCTGATCGAATTATTTCAAGTGTTTGCTTATGTGGAATTTCATATTGTTCAAATGCCCTGCCAAATGAATAAACTGAATAAAATTTGGTCACAAAGAAAATAAATTAGACAGCTCTTACTAATTTGCCTCTTTGTTTCTCTGTCTGGGCTGCCAGATATGCAGATTTTAAGCAGCGTTTTGGCCAGCAGGCAGATAATCTTGTTAGGAACAATTCACTTGGTTGTATTGTTCCGTGTAAACTCAATCCCTCACACAGATGCCTTCTAATAAAGACCCTGGCACGGGAAGACAACAAACTTCAACAAAATGTCAATGAACACCATGAACGCCTGTCCTGAAGTTGGAACAGAACAAGCCAACCAAAACTTTGACCTGACAAAATAAATAAAATAATTTGAAAAATAATAAATTTTGCCATTTCACCCACTCAAGTGTCTTGAACTTGAGTGCCCTCTGTAATATGCTAAGAGACACATTCAAACTAGAAGGCTTCCCATTGTTGAACCAGAGTAGCCTACTCTTCATGTAAAAAATGTTACAGTAAGTGCAGAATGTTTTCTGAGGCAAAAAGTTCTAATGGACCAATTAGTGGGAGCATGGAAAGGTGTAAAGGTGAAAGTGAAGAACTGAAAAAGTGTAATAGAGGTACAGTATGTTAATCCAATAGACTTCAATAATTGCAACAGGAGGGTCTAGCAGGTGTGGTGTGTTTCTGCTGTGTTCCAGCTTTTGTTGTGCAACAGGATGTGTCATTGAAAAATGCCATGCCGTATATCAAATGTAGGACACCTGAGGAGGTGTATGAAGCCATAGAATATCACAGAATCATCTATGACTGCTAACCTGCATTACAGATTTCAAAAAGTGAGTTAGAGAGAGTTTTTTATCGACCCTGTGTGTTTCCATGACATCTATGGGGTCTCAACAGCTGAGATCGCTGAATTGTTTAATTAGATTTTGTTAGAAATGAACGCCACAGTTGACGAAAGGTATTGTCATTTGTAACACAAATATTTTAACAATGAACATAATAGTCGTAGTGCTTATTGTATTAGAAAGGAGATAAATGTAATCTTGGGCTTGGTGATGTAATTGATCTTAAGGAGACTTGGCTATACAGTAAATATTGTCACCACAAACTATTCCTCAGACACAAAAATTGAGCTTACTTTTTTGAGCAATCCAGAAGAAAAAGAACAGTAAAAAAAATGTAAATATCCAAAGAAAAAGCGGGTGAACAGATGACCCATTGACTGTTGGCTTTTAGGAATAAGAATGCAGAATATGGCAAATTCACAGTGGCATCTGTCTATAGCCGTTGGGAGCCTGCATGGAGCCTGCATGGAGCCAAATATACGAGTGCCGTTAACACAGCTATTTTTAATGACTGGTTGGCACTTGTTTAGAATTAAACCATTAAATAATGCTTTTATCTTAAAGAATTGCTTTTCTGTTAGAATTGTTTAATTCACCAAATTGGTTCGTTTTACAGTCAGACTTTAAACTTCACCTCATATGATCAACTTTAACAAGTTTTTGTTTTTCTGAGGTGCCCATAATGAACTTTATTGAGTTGTTAGCCTAAATATACATATAAATATACTCAGGCCTATTACCTAAAACAGTGGTGACCCACCTTACCCACACACAGCTACACTAATTATTAGCTTTTAAGTTAGTAAGACTATATCAATCCACTACTACACTATATGCAGTTTCATCTTTGGCGCATAGCTATTTAACATCTACAGCTTGCCAATTACATTGCGAAATAGACTGAAATTTGACTGAAAGTAACCTACAACTCATCAAGAAGTCTGAGTGGGTGTCATTGCACCAGTGGTTGTGATATTTTCAGTGTTAAGCAAATTAACCAAAGCATCCAGGAAAAAGTTCCATTGAAAAGCCACACTCTTAGTAGATTAAGTGGAGTTCCTGGTTCCTCTGTCACCAAGCATGGCTAACACATTTTGACACAGACACAGAGACAGGTAGAGAGGTCCTAGGTTCACAGAACATAATGTCTCAGTCTGACCTACCTGAATGCAGAGACACATACACACACACTGAGCTGTTTCATGCTCTACAAGGGTAGGTCACGCACACACACACACATGAGCACATGAGACACTGGCATTCCAGCAGACTCCCACAGGCACGCATGTGAATATAGAACTGGGCATGCTAGCTTCATTCAGTGTTTCAGTGTATATTAGAATTACCAAAGCCTCAGAAGAGAATCATAGTTCAACAATAAATGTATAGCAATAATAGTCTACTAATAACTAATCTAAATTATATCTGTGTTATCCCTACATGCATGCGTTTGTCACCTTTGACTTGACAGCTTGTGGGGAATGTAAGGTAATCGGATCGATCTCTCTCTATGCGCATTCATGTGTGTGTGAGTGTGTGTGTGTTTGTGTGTCTAATCCGAGACATGCTGAGAGGTAACCTGCTTTCAACGGGACCACTGCACAGAGGGCTAAAATAGACCATAGCAGGTTGAGCATTCTTCCATGAATACTTGTTGAAAACATGCTGCAACAGGGCGAAAATACGTCCTAATTCCACAGGTATTGAGGCGATCGATTGGTCTAGATGTTCGGGTCCCACCTGGGAAAGCTGTTAGAAATTAGTGCCAGAAATGTCTCAAAAGCACTACAGACCGTCTCCTCGGCCTATTTCAGGACCACGGACAGAGACACGCTCAACTTGGCCTAGATCCTCCTGAAAGCAAGTAAACGGGATTTTCAGTGAAGCTGGACTTAACGCAACCTAGTCTTATATTCGTCTTTTTCATTCAGCTGCCACGGACAGCGTTTTGTGTCTCTCTCTCTCTCTCTCTCTCTCTCTCACACACACACACACACACACACACACACACACACACACACTTTTACCTTCTAGACACAAAACTAACAAGTGCACCTTTGTGACTTACCATAGCTTTGCTGAAGCCATGTAGCTAGGCTTAACATAGAACTGCACTTCTTCAAAGGCTGCCGGCGTCTTGTGAACGGCTGAGCCACAACATCCGGAACAGGAATCACAAAAATAATATCCAAACTCTCTGCAAACAGTGTTTCCCTCCAAACCAGATTAAAAAACTGTCCACTTTGAACTAAAATAAAAGTAAAATACCGGCTGTCGTCGTCGTGTTCTGGACATAAAAAACAGCCCCAAAACAGAATTATATATTGGGTTTTCAGTGTCCTCGACGTGTTGGGGGAAGAACAGGTGTATTCTCGCCGTCCAAACGCGGTAATTCCTGTGTTTCTCTCTCACGTAGTTTCGCTAGCTAGTTTTAGCAGTAGTTTCAGTAGTCTGTCTGAGCTATATTCCACTCTAGTGCCTGCTCTATCAACCAGAGAGAGGCGGGTGGGGGGTGACAACGGAGGAAATAAGAAGAAAAGAGAGGGTGGGGGGGAGAGCGAGTGAGAGAGTGAGAGAGAGACGACGAGGAGACCAAAATACCCAGGTTGGAAGGAATTAAAGAGAGAAAAAAAACAAGACGACGCGGAGACAGAGTGGTTGTCTCCCAAAGACGTGAACAGCAGCGTTGGTGACCGGTAATCTAATTATGTCGGTAAAAGGCACGGGGATTATACCGGGGCGCTGAATAGTGTCTGTTGCTCTGCTGTTGCTCGCTATGGTGACTCTACACTTCTGCGCTGTATGGCGGAGAGTCAAATTGCTACTACGTGCAATTATTATTTTCCTCATGTGTATTGTCGCAAAGGAGATACCTATCAGGTTATCCATTTGTGTTTGCAATACAAAGCAGTTAATTTATTGGTCAATCTGTCAAATATTTTCTCTAAACACTAATTAAAGTATCCAGAATATTGTTTATTTTGTATTATACTTCCTTATTATATGTCCTGTCACTGTACTAACCATTGCCATTCATTAGATTAGCTAAAATAATTTCCTATTCAAGGCAATGTGGGGAAAGTCTGCTATTTGTGATGGTAAAATGGATTTTGAAGTTAATGAAGCTACAATAGCCTATTCCGGAAACACACTGCTTAGCTTATTATAAAGTCCTATATTGTTTTTTATTTCTATACAATATATTCCGTTTTATTTTGTTAACACGTTTAATACTTATTGATAACGGGTTTTATTTGTCAAATATTTATGTTAAACCACGATAAAACAAGGAGACCAGTAAGAGGTAATTTTTAGCACAGCAATTCGCGTGACGTGACTATCTTTCCTAAATCCCAGTTTAAGATTTTGATTGTAAAATGAAGTTTGGGCACAGGACCACTCAAACCAACCACAATAGGCTAATCCTGGCAACAGTTAGCTTTATCCTAAATATACACAGCAACTTGTGGTTTCCATTGAAAAGCATTTACATTACCAATATAGTAGAGGTGTTAACCCTAAAATTGTATTTGGGATCTCATGATCTGACTGAAATTGGCAACATGACATTGATCGATATTTGGTTCATCATAACTCGCAGTAGACTACACGTTTCTAGCAATTCAAAAACCAAGTTCATTCAAGTTCATTGAAAGTAACAAAACGAAATGTGTAGGCTACTGAAGGCATCCTTACAGTAGTGACAACACATTTGGTTTTACTATCACTATTTGAAGTTTACTATCACTATATTGGTATAATCTAGCGTTAATATAGTTAAATGCTATTTAGTAGTTCATTTCTAGTCTAGTAAAACCATCCTAATTTCGCAAGCTTCACCATTTATTCCACTGTGCAAATTAGTCTGGAAACTCTCCATTCAAAGTCATTTATCATAGAGGCAATGCCATGAGCAGATTGATTTGCTCAACTTCAACTAATCAGGGGTGCGTTTCCCAAACAACGACATTGATCAAAGCTTAACCACTGAAGTACGACGGATCATTAGAGAAACTGTCAATCTAGTCAGCCAGTAATTTAAATGGGTGTAGTGTGAACAACGTTAGTGTGAGAGCCATTTGGTTTAATGTTTATTTTGTGTTGTTACTGTAAAACTCCTGCCACCAGGGTTGGACATTGGCTTACATATTACACGCGTCATAAATAGTTTCAAACATCAGGACAACCGACCGTAGTGGACTTTTTTGATAAGCAAGAGGTCGCTACAGTTAGTGTGGGGGTGGGCGTGGTTTAGTGCTGTTTTTAATGTAGTAAAGGAATGTCGGGAGGTGTGGTTCATGGGATTTGGGATTAGGGGACAGGTGCAGGCAATTAGTAATCACCTGTCTCCACAGTAGAAGAGGAGAGACCAGACCCCGTAGGGAGAGGCACTCTGGGACACATACAGACCACGCAGGAGCTCTCGGGAATTGATACGTATTGCATATTAAAGAGTGTTGCATAACGTGGATTACTGTTGCAACTTGGTCAATAAACATTTATCGCTACATTTGGTGCCCCAACAGGGACAAACCAGGATGGCAAAATCACACTCCTAACGGGGGATTAACGGGGATTATGCGCCAGATCATGGAGTTGCAGCAAACGACACAGGCCCAGGCTCTACTCCAGCTTGAGGCCCAGGTGGGGTACCTGAGCCTCAATCTGCCGGCGGGGGCGCACCACGGAGGAGGCACAGAGCTTTTCGATGGCCACCCACCGGAGAGCTGGGCCCGACGCAGCAGAGCGCCGCGACGGCCAGACTGGGACCCACGGCTGTCAGCTCTAGGAGCCAGAAGAGCCCAGCCTACATCAGACGGGGACACATCATAGAGGAGGTGGCCATTCACCCGAGGACCGGGCCGTAACTAGGGAGAGCCGTGATGGCCAGAACGGACAGGAGCTCGACGGGCCCGACCAGCAGCAGTGGGAGTGGCGGAGGAGGTACGAGGCAGCGGGGCCGGCAGAACCACCTGGCCAGCAGTAGCAGAACCGGTGGAGGAGAACCGGCAGAAGAAGACCCTATCGACTTCCAACGCACAAAAGAGAAATAGTGCAGAAAGAATTAGAAGCCATGCTAAAAATGGGAATAATAGAAGCGTTACGCGCTTGGTGTAGTCCCATCGTTCTGGTAGTTAAGAAGGATCAGGTTCTGTATTGAATGAGGTGTTACAGTTTAATGCGTATCCAATGCTCCGGGTCGACGAGCTTCTGGATCGGCTTGGCAAGGCTCGCTTTTTCACGACATTAGATTTAACCAAGGGCTACTGGCAGATTCCCATGTCTCTAGTGTCCAAGGAGAAAACGGCCCTCTCCACTCTATTTTGGCTGTTCCACTTCAACGTACAACGCTTCAACACTGTTCCACTTCAACGTACTTCCCTTCGGGTTGTTCGGGGCCACCGCCACTTTCTGCCGGCTGATGGACAGGGTAATGCGTCCTCATGCTGCATATACTGCTACTTGCCATTATCAACAGTGACACCTGGGAGCAGCATGTGCAGTAGGTGGCCGCGGGGCTCGAGTCCTTCCAGCAGGCGGGGCTGATGGCCAACCCGAGGAAATGCGAGGTAGGACGGAAGAGGGTACGGTATCTGGGGTACCACCTGGGCGGCGGGCAGGTGTGCCCACAGGTAGATAAGACTAAAGCAACTGTGGAGTAAAAAAAAAAGAGGTGAGGCAATTCGTGGGGCTGGCTCGGTACTATAGGCAGTTCACAATTGTAGAGGCGGAGCTTGCAAAATCAGGATGGTTTTACCAGGCTATCTCATTTCCTGATTACAGATTACAGGATTACAGATGCTAGCAGTAAAAGGTGTTCAGAGGCAGAGGGCCAGGGCTGTCTACTATACCACTGTGATCTTACCTGTGTGTCCATCTGCTCAGCTCTCCTCTGTTGGATTACACTAAGTCCTACTGAGATCTGCTTGGGGAATGGAAGGCAAGACCAAAGCCAAGTGCTGAACATTCATTAACTAGGTGAATCATAATGTCACAGAATGGAGGAGAGAAAATTTCATTCAAATCGCAACCAAACAAACCAAAGTACAATCCACATATATTTTCTTCATTTTACACCAAAGTACACTATAATAATAATAATAATAATAATGTATATTTAAATAATTATAATTAGGTCATTTAGTAGATGCTTTTATCCATAGCAACTTACAATTACATGGTGCTATTACATGAAGTATGTAGGGGTTAGGCATCTTGCTCAAGGATGTTTACAGATAGGCAAACTCTGGGGCTCGAACCCATGACCTTCCGGCTGGGTGTCCAACACCTCCGGCTGGGATTCCAACACCTAGACCACTAGACTACCCTGCCCCCAATCAATGTACATTTAGTACATGTACTAAATGTTAATTTACAATATATACTGAACTCTGCTATATATGGAATGAACTCTGATATATATGGAATGAACTCTGATATACTGTATATTGAATGAACTCTGATATTTATATATAGAATTACAATTAGGTCATTTAGCAGATTTGAATGAATTGATCTTTGATACATATGTAACAAAAGTTGTTGGTACATTGATTATTTTTATTTATTAGGGATAAATGTAAAATAGATAGATACTAGTTTGATATTGAATGAAAAAAATTGATATATATACATTAAACTGTAATTTGCGGACATTCAGATCTTTGGTCAACTTTCAGGGTCCAGTCCATGCTTTGATGGTAAGGCTTTAAAGTTGGCTGATTTAACTGCCTAATGTGTAGGGTGTAGGCTACCTAAAAAATAATGACTTATTTTGATATTCAACAATACTTTGTTGAACTTGATCGCTTTCTAATGAGAGCAGGACAACAGCCAACCGATCTGAATGTTTTAGAGCAAATATCGAGATTGATCGAAGATAATATAATGATGATAATGTCATTCCATGGTTGCCCTCAGTCACTTTGCTTCTGTCAATGCAGGCTATGTTAATATTGTGGATTTTTTAAATAACATCTGTAGAAGCCTTAAGTACATGTTAAATGATGTCACCAACTAACTTAAATTCTTATAAAGAAATCCATGCCTGCTCAGCTCATCCTGGAAGACCACAGTAGTAGGCTATGCAACATCTCGAAACATTACTAGACTATTATGTAGGCCATGTTGTCTGTGCTGTATTATATCAATGGTAGCCTATTTTTATGGTTGATACTGGTTTTATTTTTATTTTACATATTTATTTTTCAAAGATCTTTTCTTGTTCATGGAGAACTTTTGTATTTTGGATGAAACTGACCACCTCCGCATAGAAGCACTCCAATACAGTTGTGGAGCACTGGCATGGCCAGGATTCCAAGGCCTCTAGCTCCCTGCGATGGACAGCCAGACATAGAGATCGATCCCTTGATGGACGATGGAAATCATGGGATTGAACTGTTTATTGCAGCCTGTGACCATCTGCAGAACTAACATTAGTGTTGAGATACAGTATATATACCCAATTTCCTCAGTTTACACCCATTCTTTTTATTTTTAACTCGTTAAATTGTAAATAACAAATGTAATAGAGGACAATATAAGATTAAAATGCAGAAAGTTTAAGTATTTCTATTTAAGTTTTTATATTCAAACAAGTAAAGTACAGTGAACTGTTTCCACTCAGTTGTTTCGATACACATTATACTGAGTACTGCTTTGCAAAAATAAAAGAAGTAAAAAAGTAAAGTAAAAAATACATAACAGAATATCAAATGAGTGCCTAAAGTGCTCTTTTTTAAATTGTTTATATTTAATACAATTTTAAAGTTTGCACTCCCATGTTCCTGGCCTTAGCCACACTAATGATGGTGAAAACAGCAATAACAGGGTGAAATCCATAGAAACAAAGCAAACCAATAGAAATATGCAAGTAGGCCACAAAGGCTAATTATGTTTAACCAAATCTTGCTGCGTTGCGTATGCTAAAGTCCATGGACATTTTGAAACCTTCATAATTTTGTTTAGTGGGTATCCTGAGGATATTCTCACAGGTGTTGGCAGTTGGATATAGCGCCATATCATCAAACTCCAGAGAGGGTTGAAGAGAAAATCCAAGTGGAGGAATCGAGTCACATCCCATCGCGAACATTAACATTTCCTCCACGGTGACTGCCTCTACATCAACTAAGACAAACCATTTTTGTTCGGAAACACATTCAAGTCCCAGAAAAAGCTGAAAATTCACAAAAGTCATGAATATTGAAAAGGCTCACCTTTTGCTTTTTGGAGATAGTAATGCCAATAGACTAAGCTCTGGCAGTGTTTGAGGAACCTGTTGCTCCCTCTTTTAGCCAGCTTGCGTTTGAAGAGGGTCTCTAAAGCTTCAGCAGTTAGTGGCTTTTCTGCCTTCATGAATATCTCCCGCAACCTCTCGGGGTACCTCTGAAGGGCCTCAAGGACACCTACACTTTTAAGACAAAATCTAAATGTAATTAATAAGTCATAGCACTTAATAAAGGGAAATTTACTGTACAATGACAACACTAAATGCAGTGGTACCATGGAGTTTGTGAACCCCTAAGAGATTTTTAAAATGTATATATATTTGACCTAAAATGTGACCAGATATTCATCCAAGTCAGCAAAATTGATAAGGTGGAACATGGAATATATTAAATAGAATTGTGTACTTATTCATTCATTTATTGACAATATGATCCAATATTAAATGACAGTATGGAAAAGTGCGTGAATCCCTAATAACACGTGAACCCCTTTAACCCCAGTCCCACACAACAGTTAAGAGGAATTTTACCGGTCATGCTGGATGATATTGCAGGCAGCATAATGTTCACCAAAGCGTCTCCAGACTCTTTCAATGGCGGACCTGCCAATTCTGGTGGTCTCTGGCGAATGCCAATCGAGCTGCACGGTGCTGGGCTGTGAGCACAGGTCCCCAACCACCCTACCACGTAGACTACGACATGAGTTTAAAAAAAAAAATAAAAATGCATGCAAACATAATAAACTCAATTTACTTCGTAATAATGTCACGTTTTTGCATGCCATAGGCCTATATGCAGTTGTTAGATTGCACGCATGTTTGCATTTGGCAAGGTCTTTTTTCTTATGTCTGTCTGTCCCGCCTTCAACACTTTACGTATTGGCTTCCGGTCCGTGAAAAAAAATTGGGAATCAAACCGGTCCATGGTGCAGAAAAGGTTGGACATCGGGCCTTATGCCACCCCCATTGATCTGTTTCGAACAGTTTGGTCAGAAACATACATACCAGTAGCCCACTGGAGGTCATTTTGTAGGGCTCTGGCAGTGATCCTCCTGTTCCTCCTCGCACAAAGGAGCAGATACAGTCTTGCTGCTGGGTTGATACCCTTCTACGGCCCTGTCCAGCTCTCCTTGTGTAACGGCCCGTCTCCTGGTATGTACTGTATCTCTTCCATACTCTTGAGGCTGGGAGACATAGGAAACCTTCTTGTGATGGCACGTATGGATCCTGGAGGAGCTGGACTACCTGTGTAACCTGAATGGGCTGCAGGTACCGCCTCATGCTACCAGTAGTGACAAAGACACTAGAAAAAAACTAAACTAGAGAAGAATCAGTCAGGAAGGATAAGGAGAGAGCATTTGTCTGTGGCCACCACCTGCAAAACCATTAGCTTTTTTGGGGGTTGTCTTGCTGTTGCCTCTCCTGTGCCCCTGTTGTCACTCGTTTGCACCAAAACAGGTGACATTGATACACAATTGCTCATGCTTCCTAACTGGACAGATCGATATCCCTGAAGTTTAATTGACTTGGTTGTCAAGTGTACACCTTTCCTCATCAGTGTTTTGTTGAATTAGGCTCACGACACCTCCGGAAGTCTCAACAATAGAGTCTAGACCAGGGGTGGGCAATGTTTTTTTCAATGGGGCCATATGAGAAACAGAAAATATTGTGGAGGGCTGGGCCAAAAGGCGGAAGTCAATTCTGCATAATATTAATTGTATTTCTT